>PVLD010004640.1:20776-122675 GCA_004027595.1 Dinomys branickii
TGTTTTTTTTTTTTTTTTTTGCGGTACTGGGGATTGAACTCAGGACCCTACGCTTGCTAGGCAGGCGCTTATTCCACTGAGCTATATCCCCAGCCCTGCATGCCCGCTTGTTATGTGACTCACTTTCCCATTTGATCCCAGTCCACTCAGTCTTACCTGGACAATTATACCTGTAATCTTATTGGCGGACCATAGTTTTGTCCATTTCCCCTACCTTGGACCCGCCTCACCTCATGGTTTTTCCCTATAAAAGTCCCTGACAAAGACAGAGTCGGGGGTAACCCACTCGGGCCCCCCTTCTGTCCCTCTCTTGCATAGAAGCTTTCTCTCAATAAATATTCTGCTCTTAACCTCCGTTGTTCCTAAAATTCATTCTTTGGTTTTAGATAACACGAACTCGTCTGATGTCATTCAGGTTGGGATATTTATTTTCCTGTATCACCACCACCATAGGAGCTGCTCCCTGGCTTCCAGAGCTCGGGAAAACCAAAGTCAAAGAAGTGCCCTCACCTTGCCTTCCAATCGGTGCTTCTGTTTGCTTAACGCCCCCTACAGACTACCAGCGCAGACCCTTCAGCCTTCCATCAAGCTCCCTAAGACCTGACACAGATTCACATGGGACACCACAGTGAGCGCCAGGCCTTTGCCTAGCTCTTTCAGATCTCCAGCACGCAGACAGTCCTTTTGCACTCTTCCACACCTGCCTCTGTGGGCAGCCAATGTAAGCCAATCGTGTAAATTCTTATGTATTTGTATATCTTGTATTGAATCTGTTTCTCTAGTAAGCACTGACTGACACAGACTCAGAATTTCTAATCTGGCTTAGGACATTAGGTGCCCTGGTCCACCAAGCCTCACTTATTAAGTAAACAGGTAGTGAGAATCTCCCGTAGACCAGGGACTAGTGGTACATAAAGGTACCTTGTCCTGTCAGGCCTTCTAGTGTTTAGGGGTATGAAGTTTCCAAGCATATACATTTCTCAGTGATGAAGGTCAGGACACAGTGCTTTGGGGTAAGAGGAAAAGCATCTGACCTATCCAGGGCCCCTGGGAACTTTCAGAGGGGCACTAGGACTTCGGGTTTGTCCCTGGGCTGTGTGGGACTGTAAAAGAGGAACAGGCCTTAAGGAATCTGTAGTTTAATGGGGTCTCACACCTTCAGAAGGGTGGAAATAAAGACCATTATGAGGAAATAATACATGGAAATACTCAGGCATGGTGGTGCACACTTGTAATCCCAGCACTGGGGAGGCTGAGGCACGAGGATCGCTGTGAGTTTGAGGCCAGGGTGCACTGTGTAGTGAGACCCTGTCTTAAAAACAAAACAAGACACACTTTTCTGCAGTGGGGTGCTCTTTATTTTCATGCAGGCAGGCACTCTGGTGTTCTTCAGAATAGGCGTGTTGTTTGAAAGCATTGAAAACATGGTTTGAGAGTTTTAAGTCCATTCCAAGTCCATCTCCTACCTGAAACCAGGTGAAAATTTTCCCTTCTTGCTGTATTCTTTCTCCTGCACACCACTTCATCGTGCCTGGTGCTGATGTCTTTCTCCTTTCCCATAAAACCTGGCTTTGCTGGCAGTAGGACCTGGCTTCGCTACCCTGTAGGGGTCATGGAGTATCCTGCCAGTCAATCTTGTTTTCAGAGCTGTCACTGCCTTCAAAAGGATGCACTCTTGAGTAATTTTCAAGGGAAATGGAAACTTTGCTGTTGCTGTTGAATTTTTTTATTCACCCCTCAACTGTAGCATCTGAGCCAGTATCGGGTCACTGGAAGTGTCAGCATTTAACCCCCAAAATAAATGGTCCTTCAACAATGGCAACTTCACAGTTCTTTGGCCAACTGTTACATCAGACAAAGAGCAGGATGTTGTCTTTTGGCGAGTAGCCCATGAACACTTGCTGGGTTGCCAGGCTTCTGCTAGCTTAGGTCAGGGAATGCTACTCCCACCAGATCCACCAGGGGAAGAAGGCAGTGACAGGACAGAGCAGCGAGGTGGCAGGACAGGAAGCAGCTTCCGCTGAGACAGGAAGAACAGTGGCAAGCAGCAGTGGGTGTCGGAATTAAGGTGATAGATGGCTGCGGTGGCTACTGTGTCCCTTTTTTTGTGACTACTTGTTTTATGTGTGTGTGTGTGAGTGTGTAAGTGTGAACACTGTTTTTAGGGTTTTTTTGTTTTATTCCCTTTTTTGTTTTTTTCTTCTTTCACTCCCTCCCGTCTTCTTTACCAGTTTCCTGAGGTCAGGGTCATCTTCCTCAGTCCTTTACACTTGCTTCTTATCTCTTTCTTCTTTCATTTCTCTATAGTTTTTCCTCCTTGTGAATTTTCTCCTCTTAAGGTAAAATTGCTATATTGAGTGGATACTTACTGTATATAATTTTCTGACTTGCCTTAGATTTTGTTGGATAAGTCTCATGCCTAGAGTTAAAGGCAAATTATTAGTTATCACAGTTTCTCATTTTCCTGTCTGTGCTCAATGCTCTTACTATTACTGATAGTACTAGTTAACCAAGGTGATGTAGTTGTGATCAACTGATTGTCCTTGTATGCCAATACCTAAGTTATATGGGGACCGTAAGTAAGGCTACAGTCCAGTACCAAAGAACTGGGTGGCAGGGCAAGCAGGCTGCAACCTTTCATCCCTAATATACAGAAGAGGCAGAGTTCTGGGACAGACGGGCCAGGGATATAGCTCAGCAGCACAATGCCTGCCGGGCAAGCACAAGGTCTTGAGGTACCAAAAGAAAAGAAAGAAAGAAAGGATTCTGGGACAGACTCAAAGGCCAAAAGCCAGCTATGCCCAGAAGACATCTTTGGTAAGTAGTCATTGCCCTAAGAGGTCTTGATAGCAGTAATAAAGCTACCTACCATAAGCAATTTACAAGCCTCAACATAGAAAATAAATTAACAGAAAAATACAGAAAATCAGAAAATATGGAAGAAAGATGCAAGCCAACACCCCCAACTCACCTAAGGCAAATCCAGGGGGCATTGAGGTGGAAGAAATCAAAAGCCACCCACTTAAGCTGTCAGAAAAAAGAAATAAATCACCTATAAAGGAAAACCCATGAAAATCACAGCAGACTTCCCAACATAAACACTCAGGTCCAGGAGAGTATGAAGTATTTCAAGCCCTAAAAAACTAACCTCTAACCCTGCAAAAATTATCTTTCAAAGCTGATGGAGAAATAAGATACTTCCATGTTAAAGAACACCTGAAGAGTGCTTGCTTCGGCAGCACATATACTAAAATTGAGACGATACGGAGAAGACTGGCATGGCCCCTGTGCCAGGAAGAAGCGCAAAATTGTGAAACGTTCCATATTTTTATGGGGGAATAAAAAAGAACACCTGAAGAAATTCATGACAACCAAACTAGCACTCCAAAATGTTCTGAAGGCTATTTTAGTAAGACGCAACAAAGACAACAATTCAAAAAACCTCAATAGAGTCCAAGACAGGCAATTAAATAGGAGGGAAAGAAAGCGAACCAACAATATAAAAATAAGGGAATGACAAGGATAAGTGAAAACCTATCGGTTATAACTGTTAGTGTGAATGGTCTCAATTTACCAATCAAAAGAAAGAGGTTGGCAAAATTGATCAGGAAACAAGATCCAACAATATGTTGCATGCAAGAAATACATTTAAGCCAAAAAGATATCTGTAGACTGAAAGAAAATCAAAAGGATAGAAAATAATACTCCATGCAATAGGAACCCAGAAAAAAGCAAGAGTAGGGGCTGGGGATATAGCTCAGTGGAATAAGCGCCTGCCTAGCAAACACAGGGTCCTGAGTTCAATCCCCAGTACCACCAAAAAAAAAAAAAAAAAAAAAGCAAGAGTAGCTATTCTGTTTGTAGACAAAGTATATGTCAAACCAAGACTAATCAGAAGAGATGAAGATGGTCACTACATCCTTTTTTTTTTTTTTGTCTTTTTTGAGACAGGGCTTTAGGCTGGCCTTAAACTCACTTTGTACCCCAGACTGGCCCTGAACTTGCAGGCAATCCTGCCTCAGTCTCCCAAGTGCTGAGATTACAGGCCTGTGCCACCACACCCAGACCAGACAAGGAAACAATCCAAGAGGAAGAGATAACAATCATAAATATATACACACCAAATACTGGTGTATCCAACTATATAAGACAAACACTAATGGACATCAAAAATCAGATAAGCAATAATACAACTATCATGGGAGACCACAAATCTATTTGTCTATCAGAAATAGATCAACTAGACAAAAAAAATTTTTTTTTTTGGCGGTACTGGGGATTGAACTCAGGACCCTGCGCTTGCTAGGCAAGCGCTTATTCCACTGAGCTATATCCCCAGCCAACTAGACAAAAAATTAGCAAAGACATATCAAAGGTGAACCAGAACCAGGTGTAGTGGTGAATGCCAGTAATCCCACTCAGGAGGTTGAGGCAGGAGGATCATTGGAAGTTTGAGGCCAGCCTGGGCGACAAAGTGAGTTCAAGACTAGCCTGAACTGCATAGTGAGACCCAGTCTCAAAAAAGACACACACACATACACACCAGAAGGTGAACCAAAGCTGAACAAATGGACTTAGTAGCTATCTACAGAGTACTGCACCCAACAACAGAATATACATTCTTTTCAGCAGTACATGGGAATTTCTCCAAATACCCATCAACTAATGAATGGATAAAAAAAGATGTGGTTTTTTTTATACAATGGAATACTACTTGGCCATAAAGAAGGGTAAACTCGAGACATTTATAGCAAAATGGATGGACCTTGAAACCATACTCTTAAGTGAAGTAAATCAGACTCACATATGTGAACATCACATTGTCTCTCTGGTGTGAGAAACTGAAAGCATAAATAAGAACCAACAGATATTGTGAAGAAATTGTTCAAAAGGAAAGGGGAACTAGGGAAGAGGGAGGGAGGAGGGGGAAAGGAAGAAGGAAGGGAAAAGAAGAAAATGAGAAAAGAAGGATAAAATGGAAACAAACCTTTGTAAAGCAGGGGGCGAAGAGGGTTTGAAGGAAGGGGAGGGAGATGAGGAAAAAAAGAGGCACAGATCTGTCATGTACAGGTACAAATTCCCTGTGATAACTGTGATCAATATGTATATCTAAATTGTACCAATAAATTTAATTTTAAAAAAGGAAAAAAAATCACATTCCCTTGTGTGAGAAACCCAAAGCGTAACCAAGGAGCAAGCGGAGGACACATACCGGACACAGGGAGAACATGTTCACATGGGAGTGGGGAGGGGAAAGGGAAAGAGGGGAAAAAGGATTTTTAAAAAGAGACTAAAAGGGCAAAAGGGAAATAAAGCTTTTATAAATGGCAAGGGGATAAAGGGAAGGAATGGGAAAAATAATTAAAATATATTGTGTACAAATAGAAATTCCCTATGATGGATGTGATCATTATGAATGGCAAACATGTACTAATAAAATAAATAAGAATAAAATGGAAAAGTCTGGGCATGAGAGTGCACATCTGTAATCCCAGCACCGAGGAAGCTGAAGGAGGAGGACTGCTGTGAGTCTGAGGCTGGCTTGGGGGTAAATAGTAATTCCAAGGCCAGCCTGAACTACAGAACTACATAGTGAACCCTGTCTCAAAAAAAAAATTTTTGTTTTTGGTCTTTTTGAGATAGGGTCTCACTATGCAGTTCAGGCTGGCCTTGAGCTAACTTTGTAGCCCAGGCTGGTCTTGAACTCACAAAGATCCTCCTGCCTCATCCTCCTGAGTGCTGGGATTACAAGCATGCACCACCACACCTGGCTCCCTGTCTCAAAATTTAAAAAAAAAAGGAAAAACTGGAAAGAACTATAACATCCTACAACAGGAGAAAGGGTACTGAAATTATAATGTAACTACATAATGGACTAATATCTAGTCTTTAAAAATGGTGTCAGGCGAAGAGCATAGTTCTGTGGTAAGATGAGGCCCTGGGTTCAATCCCCAGCACTGCCTAAATAAATCAATAAAAATAGGGTTGGTGGTACACTGCTATAATTCCAGTGCTCTGGGAGGCTGAGGTGGGATAAACCCAGATTTAAACATTGTCTTGGCAACTTAGTAACTTAGATCCAGTCTCAAAATAAAAATGAAAATAAAAGGACTGAGAATGTAGCTCAATGTGAAGGCCCTGGGTTCAGTCTCCAGTACTGGGAGGGAGGGAGAGAAGGAGGAAAAAAGAAAGGAAGAAAAGAAAGTAAAAAGACACCCCACAGGATGAGAAAAGGTACAGTGTTTGCAAATCCTACATCTGAGCATTCTAGTATCCAAAATAAAGAATACTTTGAACAGTAAAAAGATACGATGTAATTTAAACTGAGCACAGTCCCTGAATAGACTGTAGTCCAAAGGGAATGACTGGCTGATATACACGTGAAGAGATGCTGGACATCATTAGTTACCCGAGAAGTATGAACGCTAAGCCCAGTGGCACTGCTTTACACCCACTAAGGTAACTATAACAAGAAAGACACAGTGCTGGTGAGGACAGAGACTCACACTTTGTGGTGCCGATAGAAGAGGGCCCAGCTGTCCTGGGAAAACAGTTTAGTTGGCACTCGAAAATTGTTTTTTTTTTAATTTTAAAGACAAAAGATTGGAGACATATAAACCAGAATAACACAAAAACAATACAGGAAATACAAAATTATAGAGAAGATAGTAGGGAATTAGCACTGGATTCTATATTACATAATGTTATCTTTGCATTTGTTAATGCAAAAACAATAAAAAATATATAAAATTATAGAGAAGATAGTAGGGAATTAGCGCTGGGTGCTGTATTACATAATGTTATCTTCACATTTTTTACTCAGTTATACAAATGATGGTTCCTTTGATTAATCAGTTTTCTCCACCCTCATCTCCGTTGTTCTACCACCCAATCAGTCGTCTTCCCTCTGAGAACAGCTATACTTTTTGGTTTATTTACTCATTCAGGCTCTCACATTCTGAAGAGATATGGCTGCCTCAAATTATGCTGTAACAAACATGGGTGTACACAAATTGCTGTGGGAGGAGGTGGAAAAGCATCCATCCTCAAAGACTGTAGATAGGCAGGAAACCAGGTTCACTATGGTCAAGCCCCATTGACAAGCCCTCAAGGCCATCCGGGGTCCTGTGGAGTAGGTGGGATTACCCAGCGAACCGCCAGGCTCCTTCTCAAAACAGCACCTCCAGCCTCCGGAGGCCCTGTTGAGTCCACAGGGGCAACCCGGTGGAGCTCTGCCCCATCGCTGCACTGCTGGAGCCCCAGTCCAGGTCTTCAGGGTTCTCATGTAGCCTGGACGGAGCCCCCTCCCCCCTCAGGCTGCTGAGGTTCCTGTCAAGGCCCCTCAGATCCTCTTACAGGGTGGTGTCTCCCTGCAGGCTGCCTATGACTCTTTGGAGGCCATCCCCACCCAGATAGAGAACCGGGTCTGCCTCCTACTTCCAGGTCTTTGCCTCTTCCCACCTCTCCATTTCGTGTTGCTGCTCCCTGCCCCTTGCAGCTGGGCATTGGGCGCACTTACAATGCTGGGCACAAGTGGCATGAGGTCTTCCCACCTGTGCTCACTGTGGTAGTCCAGGGTGTATACTAAGTTTAGTTATTAGTTCTAGGAATTGAAGGATTTTCTCGGGTCTGCTGTGTAGAGTATGTTGTCTCTTGGACTCCAGGACTGCTGCTTCTCATGTAATTTGTTGCTATGGGTTCATACAAAGTTCATATATGCAAGCAGTATGAAGTCCCTCTTGGTGTTCATATTAGTAGTTTAGGGTGAGTCCTGAAGCCAGCACTCAAAAAGTTAAATGTAGGGCTGGGCATAGTGCACATGCCTGTAATCCCTGCAGGGGAAGGCTGAGGCAGGAGGATCATTTCCAGTTCAGAGCCAGCCTGGGCTACCTGGTGAGACCTGTCTCAAAAAAAAAAAAAAGTTAAACACAGAATCACTGTGTGACTCACCAATCCCACTCCTAAGTAGACAGCCCCCAGAACTGAAGACAGGTTACATATAAACTGATACATACATGTTCTTAGAAATATTATGGATAATGCCTAAAATGTAGAAACATACCAGACGAGTGATCAACTGAGTGGATAAACAAAACGTAGTAAAGCCACACAATGGAATATAACTCAGCTACCAAAAGGCACACAACACAGGTAAACGTGGAAGTCACATTAAGTGACAGAAGTGAGACAGAAAGCTGGGCATGGTGGTACACAGCTGTAATCCCAGCACTTGGGAGGCTGAGGCAGGAGGATCACCAGGAGTTCAATGCCACGATCAGTTATATAATGAGTTCAAGGCCAGCCTGGACTACATAGGGAAACCCTGTCAAAACAAAACAAAACAGAAGTCAGACAGACATAAAAAGCCATACACTGTATATTATTCTGCTTACATACAACACTCAGGACAGGCAAATCCACTAGCACAGAAAGTAGATGGTTAAGGGGGCAGAGTGTAGTTGGGGAGTCCTGGTTACCTGCTGACACCAAGTTCTCCCCTCTATTCGATGTTACCAGAAGCAAATCTCTTCAAAGGAGACACAGATGAAGAACTTGACTGACCTTGCTGTTCAGGTTCATGGAGGTAAGGAGCAAGCGTTCCAGTAGGGCTGGGCCACTCAGGAGAGGACGGTGACTGTGGCCTGCAGGTCTGGACCTCCCAGCTCTGAGGGACTTGTTGTCTCCTAAGCTGGGAGGCCCAGCCCCTGAGCCCAACTCTGCCGACTGAGCAGGACCCCCAGCCCCTCCCACGGGAGACTGGACGTCGGGCAGTTTGGCCCCTGACCCTGGGTGCACCTTCATCTTCCTCGCTGCCGTCCCGGAAGAGGAGCGGGAGACACGGGGCAAGGGGACCACGGTCCCAGCACCGAAGGAGTCCGGGCCAGTGCTGCACCGTGCTGTTCCTTCCCTCCTCTCTCCGCGCCCCCAAACGCAAGCCCATTCTCCAGACGCGGAGGAAGATGGAGCTGGAGGGGAGAGGGAGAGCGGGGTGGGGGAGACGGCGCTCACAGCAGCGCGACGAGGGCACGGGGCTCCCGGCCATCCCGAAATAACAGTACACATCCTGCGCAAACGTTTTTTGAAGCGGCAGTTTAGGCGTCCCCACGCTAGTGGGGGACAGGCGGGAAAGACAGCCCAGACGGCGAGAAAGACGGAAGCGCCGGGCAGGCGCCTCGCGTCTGGGCGCTGCAGTGGGCGCCCTCTCCACCTCCAACAGCGCGGGCCCGACGGCCGCAGCGAGGACACGAAGCTCCGTGGCTCCAGCTCCGCATCCTCGCACGGACTTCCGGCCCGCGCCGGCGCCCTCCCTGCGGGTGGCTCTGCCCCTTGCTGGCGCTCTGCTGTATTGCACGTTGCCTTTAGGACCCATTAAATTCGTAGACGCGGCCTACGAATGCAGAGAAATGCCTGAAAGGTCGAAAGTTTAGGCAGCAATGCATACATCAAAGGGTGTTTTCGTTGAGTGCCAGTATTAAGGGGTGCTTTGGCTTTTAATGTTTTTATGTTTGTTAAATTGTCTACACAGGGGCTGGGATGTGGCTCAGCAGCAGAGAACACCACACGCACACACACCACACTGTAGTGGAGTTAAGTGTATAATTGTGTAATTAGTAACGCAGGCAATCAAAGCTGGGCAGTGGTGCAGGCCTGTCATCCCTGCACTGGGGAGGCTGGGGCAGGAGGATCACAATGAGTTCAAAGCTGGCCTGGATTACATAGTAAGACCCTGTTTCAAGAAACAAAAAAGGCAGTTAGAGTTATTATTCAATGATGTAGTCTGGCACTTGATGGCTTTTATGCTTACATTTAAACCTTTGAGCTTTCTGGATTTATTATAGTTTAAGGAACGAGTTGTGGTTTTGTTCTCTGCCCCCCATGTGACTCCTGGTTCCAGCCTCAGCAACCTAAATACATATTAATAGGTGTCTTATTAAACAAACCATGCTCTGGCCATCCACTGGAATACTACACAGAGGTGAAAAAGGAGGGAGCTGTATAGCATCTGCTGATAGGACAGATGCTCACAACATTTTAGGTGGCAAAAAAAGTAGTGAACAGTGAGCATAGTATTTTAGTAAGGTCAGAATACAGGAGAGGTGTGTGTTTTATTTATCTGATTCTTGTAGATTTTTAAATATTTTCTATACAGGGCTGGGTATATAGCTCAGTGGAATTAGCACCTGCCTGGCAAGCATAAGGTCCTGAGTTTGATCCTCAGTACTGCAAAAAAAAAGAAAAAAAATTTTTTTCTACACAGACATAGAAGCTTAACAATGGTTTGATTATTCTGGGGGATGTGGCTCCGTGGTAGACCACTGGCCTACCCTACTTAAGAAACCCCAACACTACTAGGAAAAAAAAAGAAAGGAAAACGAAAGCAATGCGTGGTGGGGCACCTCCACAACCCCGCTGCTCAGGAGGTTGGGGAAGGATGGCAACATTGAGCCCAGCTGGGGCCAGACAGGGTAAGACCCGCTCTGAAAATAAGAAATAAAAAGGGCTGGGTGGGGGTGGGGGTGTAGCTCAGTGCGCGCACGCACACACACGAAAAAGCGTGTTGCTAAGGGAAATGAGAACTTTATTCTGAATTTCATTCCATTTGTAGTGGTTTAACTATTTTTATTATGTGCATGTATTACTTTTGCTTCTTCTTCTTCCTCTTCTTTTTTTTTTTGTCTTTTGGAGGCAGGGTCTCACTATGCAGTTCAGGCTGGACTTGAGCTCACTTTGTAGCCCAGGCTGGTCTCAAACTCACAATGATCCTCCTGCCTCAGCCTCCCAAGTGCTGGGATTACAGACGTGTGCCACCACACCTGACATTTTGCTTCATAATAAATAAAAATAATTAAGTTTAACATGACTTTCATGCATATATAGTATTTTGTTTTGTTTTTGAGATAGGGTCTTGCTATGTATTCCAGGCTGATCCCAAACTCACAGTGTAGTCCAGTCTGGCCTCTAGCTCATGGAGATCCTCCTGCCTCAGCCTCCAGAACACTGTTACAGGTATCCACTGCCACGCCTGACTCTGGTGTAATTATTCTTTTGTAGCAAGGAAGAACTCACGTAGCTTTAGAGATAAACTCTGTGGATTCCTTAGTAGCTGCATGACCTTGAACAAGTTGTTGTTGTTGTTATTATTTTATTATTATTATTATTATTATCCCTGTCTGGATATCAATTTCCTCACCCACAAAGTGAGAATAATAATGCTGTATAATAGTTACTTCTCCCCTGTGAAAGAATGTAATGCTATAAAATGGGCCTTACTTTGTAAAAATGGTTTGAGCCCTGGCCTGAGAAGAGGTGACTAATGCTGGAGGTCCTATTGCTTCTGGGTGTAAATTTGACCAATATGAGACTGGGAACGAACGTGCACAGACTGAAGTCCACCAGCCCGCCTGGCCAGATCAGACAAGCAGGGAGATGAGACAGGAGGCTTTGAGGCCCAGAGAGTGTGGCATCAGGATTTCAGTCCATGCAGGGCAAATACAGTTTTGGGGTTTCTTTCCTTTTTTTTTTTTTTTTTTTGTACCGGGGATCAAACTCAAAACCTTGCACTTGCCAGGCAGATGCTGTGCCACTGAGCTATGTCCCTGGCTCTTCCTTCCTTTTTTTGAGACAGGGTCGTGCTGTGCAGCCTTTGCCAGCCTTGAGCTCCCTAAGTTGGCAGCCCAGGCTGGCCTTGGCCTCTTGACCCTGTCTCCAAACCCAAAACAAAAACAAAAACAAAAGCCAGCCACATGAATATGTATGAGGCAATCAAAATATACCGTGAATATTTACTTTACAAAATTATTACAATAAAAGACATATTGCCATTAATCCACTTAAAACACCCGCTCACTTCGAACACATCCCAGAATCCTTGCCATGTTCTGAAGCAGGGTCAGCAGCTGCCAATGTGAGTGTGATCAGAAAAAGCAGGAAGCCCCGAGCGTGACACGCAGCCCCTCCCTGAAACCCCCAATCTGCAGCTATCCAGGGTCGCCCAGCCCGGGTAAGGGCATGCCTACCTGGTCTGCTTGGAGGGGAGGCTGAGTCCCGGGTGCCAGAGAAAGAGCTTGGGGCTCCATGTTTGTTTGTCCCACCCCACCCTGGTCAGTGTCACTCTCCTTGCCGGGAAGATGCGAGGTCAGTGAGAAGATGCCCGCTCCTGTTTTGCAGGGGCTTTGGGAGACGGAAGCCTGAGGCGACCTGGAGCTAATGAAGCTTTCCTGTTCATCACACACTTCCTCCTGTCTATCCCTTTCCCAGTGACCCCAAAGGGCTCATTTTGCTTCTGTCAAATAGCTCTAGGCTTCCCCCCATCAAACTCACCCCCCCTTTGGAGACAGGGTGCTCACTAAGTGCCCAGGCAGAGCTCAAACTTGTGATCCTCCTGCCTCAGCCTCCCATACTCTGGCCTTAGGGATTCACACACCGGCATCACTGTTAGAAGGACCTTGGGGGAGAGGAGGCAGCGGCCCAGGCTGAGAGACTGTAGAGCTCTTTATACTCTTCCCTCCTACTCCCCTCCCTCTTTGTTTGCTTGAGTTGGGAGGAAGCCAATCAGATGTGCAGGATCAGAGTGTCCCGCTGAGGAGACAGGGGCTATTTGTCTTCTCTCATGAGCGACAGTCCTGGAAGGAGGAGGGAAGAGCTAGGGACAGGGTGCAGGGACAGAAGACAGCCAGTCAGACCCTGAAGAGCACTGGCAGGCAACCTGTGCATGGTGAGGTACAATCACAGCCCTGGTGCGGGGCCCCACCAGCTGAGGTCTGGGGCAAGTTGCCTCTTTTCTACCTTGTCTTCATTTGGTGACTGAGGAAGTTTATTAACCACAGACCCCATCCTGAAGTGTAGATTCTACAAACTCAGAGCTACTGATCTGGGAGCAGATAACAAGGAGGCTAAGAAGCTCTTTCCTTCCTTCCTTCCTTCCTTCCTCCTTCTTCTTTCTCTCTCTCTCTCTTTCTATCAGAAATCGAACTCAGGACCTTGCACTTGCTAGGCAGGTGCTTGTGCTGCTGAGCTGTATCCCCGGCCCAAGAAGCTGTTTCAAACTGTCTAGGTGTGGTGGTGCAGGCCTGTGATCTAGCCCTCCAGGAGGCTGAGGCAGGACCATAACTTGAACCCAGACTAGGAAATTTAGTGACTTAGTGAGACTCTGTCTTAAAAAAAAAAAAAAAAAGAAAAAGGGAGCCGGGCGCGGTGGCGCACGCCTGTAATCCCAGCGCTCAGGAGGCCGAGGCAGGAGGATTGATGTGAATTTGAGACCAGCCTGGGCTACAGTGAGCTCAAGGCCAGCCTGAACTGCATAGCGAGACCTTGTCTCAAAAAGATGGAAAAAAAGCAAAAGAAAAAGAAAAGAAAAAGGGCCGAGTATGTAACCCAGCAAAAGCCCCTGCGTTCATTACACAGTACCCCTACAAAAAATGAAAACAAAAAGCTCTGTTTCTAAACGGCTACTTATGGGGCAGGTAGTAGCAGTAGGGAGTCCTTCTCCATTGGTAACAAAAAAAGAATTGGGTCTACTCTGGATCGTCAAGAATGTTCTGTATCTTGACAGTTGATCTGGGGAGGTACGTGTGTATATGCTATGTACCTAGGAAGTAGAAATTCATCAGGGTCAGCTGGGTGAGGTGATGCACACGTGTAAGCCTAGCACCTGGAAGGCTGAAGGAGGAGGGCCACAGCACATTTGAGGCCAGCGTGGGCTGTACGGTGAGTACAAGGCCAGCCTGACTTACACAGTAAGACTCTGTCTCAAAAAAGGAGAAGAAGCAGCAGCAGCAGCAGCTGGGTATGGAGGTGCACGCCTGTAATCCTAGCACTAGGGAGGCTGAGGCAGGAGGAGTGCCATGAGTTTGAGGCCATTCTTGGCTACGTAGTGAGTTTAAGGCCAGCCTGGACTACATAACAAGACCCCGTCTCAAAAAAAAAAAAAAAAAAAAGAAAGAAAAGAATAAAAAGAAAGACAGAAAAAAGGAATTCATCAAGCTGTACACTTAAGCTCTTCTCTCTCTCTTTTTTTTGGCTTTTTGAGACAGGGTCTTGCTATGCAGTTCAGGCTGGCCTGGAACTCACTTTGTAGCCCAGGCTGGCTTCAAACATGCAATGGTTCTCCTGCCTCAGCCTCCCGAGTGCTAGGATTACAAGCATGTGCCACCATGCCTGGCAAACTCTTTTCTTTCTTTCTTTCTTTCTTTCTTTCTTTCTTTCTTTCTTTCTTTCTTTCTTTCTTTCTTTCTTTCTTTCTCTCTCTCTCTCTCTCTCTCTCTCTTTCTCTCTCTCTCTCTCTCTCTCTTTCTTTCTTTCTTTCTCTCTCTCTCTCTTTTCTTTCTTTCTTTCTTTTTCTTTCTTCCTGCCTTCCTGCCTTTCTTTTTTTCTTTCTTTCATTTTTCCAGTACTGCAGATTTAACCCAGGCATGCTTTACCACCCTTTTTTGGGCAGATTCTTTCTAGACTGCCCAAACTGACCTCAAACTTGCAATTCTCCTGCCTCAGCCTCCCAAATAGCCAGGATTATAGGTATGAGTCACCAGACCCAGCCTGCACTGTCTTGTATGTAAATTATACTTCAGTCGAAAGGTTTTAAAAATAGATTTGGATCCCAGCAGGTATTTAGAGTTCTTAATAGGAGACACTAGAGAAGGTGAATTTCTCTAAAGAATTAAGAATTAATGAGATTAAGGATTCTCCTTCCTCTTTCTCCTGAGAATGTTAAACTAAGATTATGCAACTGTACTGAAGGCAGAGGGTGGGACAGTAGGGGATGAATAAACTGGCCTTCGTTGGGAGAGTCTTCATCCCCAGAAATTCCAGGTCCCTCCCAGGGAACAGAGAAATCCTTCTCACTAACTGCCATCTCTACTGCTGCAACCCAAGCCACTCCTGGGCCTCAGGCAAAATCTCCTTAGATTCTTGAAGTGGGGAGATCTGGGAGGTGCACTTCTACCCTCCTCATCTCTACCTTCACCCCTTCCCTTCTCCCTGGATGTCCATTCCCTCTGGAGCTGCCCTGCGAAGGCCTTTTCCGGTGGTATGTGCCAGCCGGTCCTGCATCCCACATCCCCAGCTGTTGACATTTCGCTGCCATTACCCACGGGATAAAGAAAGGGGCCCTGTTATTCAACAATGGCGAAAAAGACAGAGACAAAGGGAAATTGTGCTTCCGATGGGGTGGGGACAGAGAAGGAAAGGACAGACAGATGGGCAGACAGGGGACTGGAGAGAGGGGATCAGGTTCCGAGAGGCAGCTGGAAATCAGTTTCCACCTTGACAGCCTCTTCCCAAAGGCAATGCGCCTCCAGGCACCCGGGGGCAGAGGTGAGGACCTGCTGGGGTGGGGGCGTCAGGTCCTGCTTACCAGGCCCATGCAGCAGTGTCAGGGTGGCTGTGGGGATCTGAGCCGTGTGGTCAGGGTTCTTGCCATTCTCATTGTTCCCCACTGCTTCTGGTCTCCCAGCATCTGGCAGCAGCGAGGCACCTGCTTTCTGTGCCTTGCATGTTACCATAGGTCTTTGCCCTCATCCCAGGCTGGGCATCTTTTCCTGGTCCCAGAACAGAGCCTCCGCAGATAAAGCCACAGGGCTGGACACGGTCCCTTAGCCTGGCTCAGTGGACTGGCGCATTGGGTAGCTCTCGGCACCTTGGCTTCTTCTTTGAGTGCAGGAGAGAAGGCTTCCCTCAAAGGTGTAAAAGGAGCCACTACGTTGGTCACCTAGGTGCTCAAGACCCTGGGCTTTAAAGTCCCAGGAACCTGGACAACTTTCACCTGGAAGCCTCCCTTCTCTTACGCAGGACAGAAGGCTGCTACGCATCGCTTCCTTTGTCTAACAGGTAGGCCACGGGGCTGCTGGCTGCGGCGTCATTTTCTGCAAGGGGTATATATGAGGATGATGTGGCAGCTGCTCTGAAAGGCAGAAACACAGATCAGTGGTTGAGAGTGTAGGCCTAGCTGGTGTGGCGGTACAGGCCTATAACCCCGGCACTCTGGGAGGCTTGGGAAGGCTGCAAGTTCAAGCCCAGCCTAGGCAGCATAGCAACTTCATGAGACCCTGTCTCACAGGAAAAAAAAAAAAAAAAAAAAAAAGACAGGCTGGAGGCTGGCAGGAAGGCCCTGGTTCAATCTCTAGCCTTAAGGCAGACTGGGGTGGGGGAAGAGCTTAAACTGTGAGATGTGAATTCAAATCTTTGCTATGGCAATAAAGTTTCCTCACCCCATGGGCCTTCTTTTTGTCTTGTTTTTTGGGACAGGGTTTCACTATGAAGTTCTGGCTGGCCTTGAACTCACTTTGTGGCCCAGACTGGCCTCAAACTCACAGCAATCCTCCTGGCTCAGCCTCCTGAGTACTGGGATTACAGGCGTGTGCCACCACACCCGGCTCTCTAGCTGTCTTTATAGGTGGTTCTGAGCCCATTTTAGACCCTGTAGTCGTTCTTGTTTACCAGGTTTTCCTGTAAAGGAGAAGTGGTTCTCTCACTAGTTAACCACTGGGGAGTTCTTGTTGTGCCTAATCTGTTTCTCTTGCTGTCAGTTGGCTTTAGCTTGCGTCTGCAGGAAGTTAGGGCTCAGCTCTTTAGATTTCTGGTCATCCCCCACACCCTGGAGTACTGCAATTGAACCCAGAAACTTCATATGGAACTACATGTCCAGGCCTTTTAATTTATTTATTTAATTTTATACAGGATCTCACTAAGTTTCCCAGGTTGGGCTTGAACTTACCATCCTTCTGCCTCAGCCTCCCAGAGTGCTGGGATTAATAGACCTGGTTCTGGTCACTCTCCAGAGTCTCCCCCGTCTCTCTCCTTGTACCCAGCTCTTCTCCCTAGAAGTCCTTAAAGTGAATTCATTCATTAAAGTGCTCACGCATCGGCTTTTGCTGTGTGCCAGAAACGAGGCTAGACTGGAGGTAGTAGCTACCACATACCGAGCACCACACGTGTCAGGCACTGTTTTAGGCATTTGACATAGATGTTATGAATTCATCCAATCCTTGAAGCCACTCAAGGAGGGACTCATGCTATTATAATCTGGTAATAGTGATGAGGACACTGGGGCAGAGAGAGGTTAAGTAATTTGTTCAAAGTCATGCAATTAGGGTGTGGGTGAGCCAGGTTTGGAAAATGAATAAAACCAGGTGAAGGGGTTCTCAGTCCAATTAAAAAATAAAAATTGAAGTGCTATGAATAGATCCCATCACTGGGCCTGGTAGTGCACCCCAGTAATCCCAGTTACTTGGGAGGCTGAGACAGGAGGATCACAAGTTTGAGAACAGCCTGGGAAACTTAGTAAGACCTCATCTCAAAATAAAAAATAAAAAAGGCTTGAGATGTAGCTCAACAGTACAGTGCCTCTAGGTTCGATTCTTACAGAGTAAGAAAAGAATAGAGACGATGAAGGGAAACAATGCAAAAACAGTTGCATTTGAAATAATTTTTTAAATAACTTTATAATTTCATACTTTCCATTTTTGACAAACGTGATATTCCACATGTCATATGTATTACTTTCATATCACACTATAAGTTCAGGTGCTAATAAAAGTATTTTTTCTGGTTGTGGTAGCCACACCTGCCTGGAATCCCAGCACTCTTAAGGCTTAGGCTGGAGGGTCTACTCCAGCCTGGGCAATTTAGCAAGATCCTGTCTCAAAATAAAAAAAGAAAAAACAGCTGGGAATGTAAAAACTTAAAAAAGATGGGATCTGGGTGGGCACCGGGCAGTGACAGACGGGGAGTCCCTGCCACTGTGGCCCCCTCTGCTCAGCATCCCACCTCGGGCCCCACTACCTCCTGCCCACATCCACTCAGTGTGAAGGATCTGGCTGAGTCCCAAGCCCCACCCCATATGTGCGTGTGTGCACATAGCTTCAAAAGGTGCAATCCAGTAGACCATGGTGTGACCAACTGCGGCATGAAGAAAGGTTTCTTGGACAAGCTGGGACCCAAGCCCACACCTGTGCATGGAGTAAGCTTAACATGGCTGTCTGGACTCTTCTGGGAGTCCACCTATTTTGTCTGGATCCTAGGGCAGACAGCGAGGTGAAGGGCATTGAGGGATGACGGTGGAGGTGTGGGAGGATCTGGATCATTGCGGGTCTTGGGAGCTGTGAGGGGACTGAACGTGACCCTCAAGGCCATGAGGAGCCACCGCTTCAAGCACAGTGACAAGACCATATTCACTCTGAGCAGGGGATTTGAGAGAGGACAGAACCTGTAGAGTTGGCAAACTCCACGGATGGCAAGTTTGGGAAGTAGCACCTTGGCTGAGAGCCCACGGGAGAGAAGTTGCTAAATCAGGACCTGCAGAGCTGGGGGCGCGAGCCAGGGCGAGGCACGGGCCTCAGGTCAGGGCGCGTGGGGTTGTTGCTGCCCTCCCCCACGATTACCTTCTTGTTCTCGCCCCTTGGTTTTCCACTGCAGGTTCCCTCCAGAAATTCCCGACCGAGTTACTTCACCCTGCCTGCTCTTTCCGCGGCTTTCCTTTGGCCCTAAGCACACGCCCCTTCTGTATCCTGCAGGCCCGGCTGGAAGGCCCAGCTGGCAGACCGCATCATGCCAGGCCGGCTCGCCTTATCCGAACTCTGCCGCTTCCTTCTCCCCTGGGTGCTCGCCATCTCGAACAGAGCGCTGGGGGACGCAGGTAAGGCCCAGGCCAGCCCAGCGCGCGGAACACGCTGGGGCAGAGGCTCCGGGCGGACTGTGCTAAGGGCAGCTGCGGCCGGTACCCAGGGCACAGAGTTTGCGTGGAGGAAGCAAAGAGGTGGCCCGACCGCCTCTGGGGGCAGGGTCTGGGTGGGCGCCGGGCAGTGACGGACGGGGAGTCCCTGCCACTGCGGCCCCCTCTGCTCAGCATCCCACCCCGGGCCCCACTACCTCCTGCCCCCCATCCACGAGGTCGTTCACTCGCAACGTGGGGCCACGGCCACACTGCCCTGCATCCTGGGCGCCTCGCCTCCCAGCTACAAGGTGCGCTGGAGCAAAGTAGAGCCGGGGGAGCTCCGAGAAACTCCGATCCTTGTCACCAACGGGCTGCACGCCCGGGGCTTCGGGCCGCTGGGCGGGCGCGCCAGGCTGCGGCGGGGGCACCGGCTGGACGCCTCACTGGTGCTGGCGGACGTGCGCCTGGAGGACGAGGGCCGCTACCGCTGCGAGCTCATCAACGGGGTGGAGGACGAGAGCGTGGCGCTGAGCCTGCGCCTGGAGGGTGAGCCTTTCGCGCGCTCCTGCCTCGGCCTGCCGCCTGGCGTCGCGTCACGGACCCTCCCCAAGCTCTCCCACCCCCAGGTGTGGTGTTTCCGTATCAGCCCAGCCGGGGCCGCTACCAGTTCAACTACTTCGAGGCGAAGCGGGCGTGCGAGGAGCAGGACGGGCGCCTGGCCACCTACGGCCAGCTCTACCAGGGTGAGCGCAGGGCAGTCGGGGACCCCGGGTGGCGAGCGGCCGGGTCTGACTGCGCTGTGGCCCCCCTCCCGGCCGCAGCGTGGACCGAAGGGCTGGACTGGTGTAACGCCGGCTGGCTACTCGAGGGCTCGGTGCGCTACCCCGTGCTCACCGCGCGAGCGCCGTGCGGCGGCCCCGGCCGGGCCGGCATCCGCAGCTACGGGCCCCGCGACCGCGTGCGCGACCGCTACGACGCCTTCTGCTTCACCTCGGCGCTGGCCGGTGAGTGCGCGGGGCGGGGGCCCGAAGTGCCCTGGTCGGCCCGGCCCCGCCTGCACCCCCGTCTGGGCTCCCCGGGCCTCCGGTCCCCGCCTGTTCCCCTCCGTCCCGGCCCGCTGCCGGCGACCCGCGACTCGTGACTCGCTGCGTCCCCAGGCGAGGTGTTCTTCGTGCCCGGGAGGCTGACGCTGTCCGAGGCGCACGCAGCGTGCCAGCGGCGCGGGGCCGTGGTGGCCAAGGTCGGCCACCTCTACGCCGCCTGGAAGTTCTCGGGGCTGGACCAGTGCGACGGCGGCTGGCTGGCGGACGGCAGCGTGCGCTTCCCCATCACCACGCCGCGGCCGCGCTGCGGGGGCCTCCCGGACCCCGGGGTGCGCAGCTTCGGCTTCCCCAGGCCCCAGCAGGCGGCCTACGGGACCTACTGCTACGCAGAGACGTAGGCGCCCCCGGGAGTGGAGCCGGCCCTGCGCTTCCCGCTTCCCAGACCGGGACGGGGCGAGGGACCTGGGGCTCCACCCGGGGCCTTACGGGTGAGGCCCGTGGACCACGGATCGTGAGCCGTCCTGAGCATTCACTGACCGCCGCGCACCGCAATAAAGTGACGTGGCACCAGCTGTGTCTGCTAAGGCTGTGAAGCTCCGAGGCGGTGTGCGTGGGTGCGACGCCTGACACCCACAGTGCGGAGTGAGCGTCCGAGAAGACGAGGGCTGCGAGGAGGAGAAGTGGGGGGGGGGAGGGGGCGGCCTCCGTAGGGTGGGTCGGCAGAAGACTTAGACACCAGTAGACCAGGGAGGGGGAATCTGAGCATTGGGTTGCCTGGGCAGGGACCCGGGCGGGACAGCTCAGGCTTTCATTCCGCCAGGGGCCACGCGGGGGCGCCGCACACTCACCTCGATGTCCAAGTTCAAATGTGCCAGAGGCATTCCTGCTTGGGCTCCTCCGGGTTGCACGCAACAAATATATGCCAGGCTAAATTTATTTCAAAATGTGTTTGTGGCCGGGCGTGGTGGCACACGCCTGTAAACCAAGCTCTCCGGAAGCTGACGTAGGAGGATCGCTATGAGTTCGAGGCCAATCGAGGCTACAAAGTGAGTTCAAGGCCAGCCTGAACTGCATAGTGAGACCCTGTCTCAAAAAAAAAAAAAAGTGCTTCTGCCCTGCAAGTCTCCCACAAGCGTTTTCAGGAACTACCACTGAAGCTAGGAAAGCCATACGGTTGTTACAATTAAAAAGAAATTAACCTTCCAGAGGAGGAGACAAACACCAAATGTGTGGCCACCATGGCAAAAGTGGTCTGGGCCAATAACATTCTAAATATGCGACTAGAGGAGACACACCAGTAACTCAAGAGAAAAAATGGAAGCTGGTGATCCTAGCACTTAGGGAGGCTGAGGCAGGAGGAAAGAAGCCTTCAGGCAAGCCTGGGTTACATAGTGAGGGAGAGACAGATGAACAGAAGTGTAATGTCATTAACTCGGTTTTCGTATGTCTATTTCATGCATATATATGTAGAATCTTGCATGGCTTAGCAATGGGTATATGTTCTGAGACATGGTCTTGGGTGATTCCCTGTATATGGACATAGTAATATGCACACAACAAACCTAGATGGGTCCACATCTAGCGTGTGTGGTACAGGCTGTCACTCTGAGACCACACAACTGCACAGTGCTCTACTGTATTGGGTGCTGTGGGCAACTGTAATACAATGGTATTTTCTTGTTGCTGAGACAAAATACCCAACACCCACAAGTTAAGGGAGAAAAGGTTTATTTAGCTCACAGTTTGTAGAGGTTTTAGTCCATAATCAGTGGTTCCAAGGCAGAATAGTGGCAGACTGGGCATTGCAGAGGAGAAATAGTTCATGGTGGCAGAAGGTAGCAAAGCAAGCAAGGGATAAAGCAAGACTCTTGTACAATATCAGGTATCCAAGCTACCATGACTAGGTCAGTGCCAAACCCATCGGTGAGCTGATTTAACCCTAGCATTGCACCATCAATCAGTCACACACCCTAGATCCAGCCACCTCCGGCAAAGCCCGGCCTATGACTGCATAAGGCTTTGGGGGGACATCTACACTCAAGCCGTAACAGTATTTGTGCATCCAGATATAGAAAAGATTCAGTTAAAATATGGTATGAGGTGGTGCCATGATGTATGTATGCAGCAGAGTGGCACTTGCCTGACTGGAGTTCCCCAGGTGAGCCAGTGAAGGGCTGGGGGGTGAGTGTGAAAGCCCAGTATATTTCCAGGCATTACTGTGGACTTTACACACACTGCACTTAGCCGGCACTGAATTGATAACAAGTATAATACTTCAGTAATTAAGCCCAGTTTACTGTAACATTTTTACTTTATAAGCTTTTGATAATTGAAACATTTTGACTGTTGCAATAACAGCTTCAAACACAAACGTGTACAGCTGTACAAAAGTAGTTTTTTTTAAATTTTATTTTTAAGACAAAAGAACCCAGAGTAACACAGAAACAATACAGAAAATACCAAGTTATAGAGAAGATAGTAGGGAATTAGCACTGGATATCGTATAACATAATGTTATCTTCATATTTGTTATAACAAAATCAATAAAGGAAACACTGAATGGCAGAGGAGACAGTAGGGAACCGTCACTGGATGCTGTATTACATAGTGTTGTCTGCATTAGTTAACACAGAAACAATAAAGGAAATAGCAAATTACAGAGAAAATAGTAGGGGGTTACCACTGGATATTGTATTACATAATGTTATCTTCGTCTTTATTACTCAGTTATATAGATGATGGCTCGTTCAATTAATCAATTTTCTCCACTTCACCTCCATCGTTCTACCACCCTGTCGGTGGTCTTCCCACTGGTAATAACTGCACTTTTGGTTTATTTACTCCCTCATGGCCTTACTTTGGGAAGAGACTCGGCTGCTTCTAAATATGCTGTATACTACATGGGTGTACACAAATTGCTATGGCAGAAGGTGGAGAAGCACCCTTTGACAAAAGTAGTTTTTATACTCTTATTATATAAGCTTTTTTTCCTATTTAAATTTTATTTTACTTTTCAAACTTTTTTTTATTAAAAATCACATGCAGACACACATTAGCCTGGGCCTGTACAAGCTCAGGTGCGTCAGTCTCTGCCCTCCACTCCCACATCCCACCCCACTGGAAGGCTTCAAGGGCAGTGACACGTGTGGACCTATCACCTCTTTGACCACAGATGTGGCTTTCCTCTGGGTGGCTCTTAAAGGACTGCCTGAGGCTTTTCTGGGGCAGGTCACTGTTCAGAAATATGTCTTTATTTGTTTATTTGTGGGTTTTTTTCCTTCTTTCTGCCATAGATTTTGCTTATAAGCAGATAATGCACCATAAACACTCTCCTATTAATGAGGACCTTTGGTGTCGGGGGTCTGTTTTCAAACACTTTTAAGGAGCTTGTTGAAGTCTGAAACCACTTTTGCTAAATCTTCACTGTGAATTTTCTTAGAGCTTCTCCTCCCTCCCCGCTCCGCAGTTTCTTTTCCTGTTATCATTTCTCCAGCTATGTGTTTACTCTGCAAGAGGAACTTTTCATCTCTGTTATAATCTTACGAAACCACTGTTCACCACTGTCATGAACCAGAGCATCGTTATGTAAACTGTATTTACTTTTCAGGCAATCTACCTACACCACAAAAACCTGGGCCCCAGGGTTGGGAATATAGCTCAGTGGCACAGAGCTTGCCTGGCAAGTGCAAGGTTGTGAGTTTGATTCCTGGTAAAACAAAACAAAACAAAACAAAACAAAAAACCTGGGCTCCAACAGTAATGAGTGGGGCAAAGGGTGTAAATGTAATGGTGCTTGGTATTATGGTAAGGTTGTTTCCCAAGCAGTAAATAATTGCTAAATTACTTTGCTAAAATCAGTACATCCTGTGTGGCACTGTACGAGCGGCAGGGAGTGGTAGAGTGACCAGCATCTTCCATAACTATCACACAGCCGACAGAGCATTTGTGACAGTTCCTAAACTTTGGTTTTCTCCTCTTGGCCAGGGAATAATAATGTCTTGCTCCTTCGTGTTTTTCTGAGGACTAACAGAGATGTTGCATGTACTGAGTAGAACATTAGGGGCACTCAGTGCACGGTGCCTATAATTAAAATCATTATGTAACGGTAATATGTCAATAATAACTGATGGAGGTATAGCTGGCCGGCTCTTGCGAGATGGTGTCTGATTGGAGGAGGTGGGGTCACTGGGGGCGTGGCCTGGGAGGTTTTATCTCCCTCCCCTGGTCCTCTCTGCTCTCCTTCCACTTCTGCCTCCGCCTGCCATGCAGTGAGTAGCTCTCCTCCTCCAGGCCCCTGTGCTATGCCATCATGACTCGGAGCCAGCCGGATTGTGCACAGATTGAGACCACTGAAGCATAAGTCCAAATAACGCTCTCCTCTTTTAAAAAATAATAATTGCTGTTATTCAGTATCTTAACGGGCAGCCTGTAGGGCTCTTAGGACTGTATTAGTCGGGGACCGCTAGGCTATGCTATCATAACAAACAACGCTCATATGTTACTCTTTCCAGGGCTATAAATCTCCGCTAGTGGAGGGGAGCCAGCTCAGGAGGATCTCTGCACAGAAGCACACCAGTCCCTTAGGTTCACGACTCATTGCACAAAACTAACACACTAAGCCCCACCCAACCACAAGGGGGCAGCAGAGAGCAATCCTATTTTTTGGCCTAGCTGTAACTATTTGATTAGAAGCATGAGGGCCTGCCACAAGCTCCTGGGAAGGCGGGCTAGATTCTGGGACATACTGGTCACCTGCCCATCCACCCCGTCCTGATCTCGCCTGTCTTTCTTCTCCCTTTCTGTCTCTCAATCTTTCTCTGTTTCTTTGTTTTTTGTGGTAGTAGGATGGAACTCAAGGCATTTGCATTGAACTGCTTCACCCTTCCCTTTATAGTTGTTTTTTGTTTTGTTGTTGTTGTTGTTTTGAGGCAAGATGTAACAGAGTCACTAAATTGCCCAAGCTGGCCTTGAACTTCTGATTTTCCAGACTCAGCCTTCACAGCCAACTTCCTTTGTTCTCTCTATTCCTTTTTGTTTGTTTAAGAACTTGGGTCAAGTCAGGCATGGTGGCAGACACTAGTAATTCTAGCACTCAGTAGACTGAGGCAGGAGGATCACTGGGAGTTTGAGGCCAGCCTGAACTACACAGCAAGACCTTGTCTAAAAAGAAAAAGAATTAGTCAAAGCTGGGCATGGTGGTGCACAGCTGTAATTCCCATTACTCAGGAGGCTTAGCTGGGGGTTGTGAGTTTGACACCAGCCTGCTCATCTTAAGGAGATCCTGTCTCAAAAGTATAAACAAACAAACAAAATAAGTAAAAGGGCTGGTTCTGGGTTCTGGAGTCCAGAAGGCTACCATCATGGTGTCAGCAGGGCCCACTCCTTCGGGTGCTTCAGGGCAGAACACTCCCTTGCACCATCCAGCTCCTGGTGACTATCAGGACCCTCATGTCAGCCCTGTTTCTGCCTCTGTGGCCACTCTGCCTCCTCCTCTGCATGTGTCTGTGTCTCCCCTTCTGTCTCTCAGGAGGACACCTGTCCTCGGATTTACCCCAAGTGTTTAGCCCAGGATGCTCAGAGTTAGGGAGTATGTTCATGGACTGTATCTGCGAAGGTGCCTTTTCCAAACATAGCAATGTTCATGGGTTCCTCAGAGTAGGACATGGCCACCAGTGGGCCCTGTACCCATCAGCACTGTACCTGACGGTTACTGATGAGAATTGTCTAGATCCATTATTTTGTTTTAAAAAATGGAGATTTTTGAATAGTGTCATTTCACTTGGTTTTTTGATTGATAATAATTCATAAAGACAAATTTCCCAGCTGAGGGTAATGGCATACACCTGTAATCGCAGCTAAAAGGAGGCTGAGGCAGGAGAGGCCAGTTTAGGCAATTTAATGAGATCCTGTTTAAAAAAAAAATAAAGGGCTAGGAATGTAGCTCAGTGGTAGAGGTTTCCTGAATTCAATTCCACGTTGCCCCTTCAAAAAAAAAACCCTCAACAACTGTTTTGTTACCCTGACATTTAACCCACTTAGCGATGTAGGATTAATGCTTCCCTTTGTTTTAGGATTCCCTAAAAGTAGATCTTGAGTTAGGAACCTGAAGATGCCTGGTTTATTTGGGAGGTGATGTTCAGAGTTGCTGGAGAAGAAAGAGAAGGAGGCCAGTTGAAGGTGTGGGGAAAAGTAGGTGGGCAGTGGGGGCCCTATCCTTCTGGGACTCTCTGCTCCCAGTAGAAGCCACCCAGAGAAGCCCACCTGGCTGCAAAGAAATGAGTGTGTGATCTGTCAACTCCTTATCTGTTGGCTGAGCGCTCCTCTAGGACAGTAACTCTCCAGCATTCCTGGCTTGTTCTGAACCCAAAACATGTTCCTAGAACCAAGAAAAAAGCTCTCACAAAGATGCCCCTTGGAGGAATGAGTGCTGAGGAATGTGGGTCACATGTGGACTTCCAGGGCCCTTTGTGCCTCAGGTTAGTTCCCTTTATCTCATCACTGATGCAGCAGAGTGGTGGCAGACTACAAGTTCTAATTCCTTAAAAGGAGTTCTTATGACAGGGTGAAAGGAAAAAACTGTACAAGAGAAATTGTTCTTAAAAATTTGTTCTTTTGAAACTGCCTAGTTCTGTAACTGTTTCATGGCTTTGAAATTACTTTCTTGACCCTTATAACCATGAGAGCATAACTGAACACACAGGATGCCTGTTTGTATCATTGTACCAAACTTCATTAACTGATGATCATTAATCTACCCTTGGAACCAATGATCCTACCCTGCTAGCTAACCAAAAGAACTGCTAGGCTGTTTTGTCTTGCCTTTGTACCATCTTTGTACCTCCTGCTTGTGCATCACAGAAAAACCCTAGGCCGTCAGAGGTCAGGGCCTGATATTCTGGGAATGATCCTGGTCAGCGCCCGTTGATGTAAATAAATCCTGGTGTATTATTTTGTGTATTGGCTTACTGTGGCAAGGGGTCATACTATAGTAAGTACTGTTGCCATTGTCTTTAAGGCTGGTAACCAACATTTCCCTCCCCTCAGCAATCCCTGTTGTTTTATGAAGCTTTCCTAATGGATGATTGCCTTTCATCCCTTTCATTACCAAGCTCCAGGCAGGCCACTGCTGCTATAATGGCAGGCTCATGAGGTGTCCCTTCCAACAAAATTCCTTTCTTTGCCTACCAGCCACTGGGCATGAAGTGCCCCAAATGACCCTGTAATCTCTGGTTGTCGCATCCTCCACATCAGGGACTAGGGTTCTGCAGAGCCCACATGTACAGGAATTGGAAGCACAAATTGCCCAGGATGGTGGTATTTCCATTTCTGTACCCTTGATTTCTAGCCATCTTGGATACAGCACAGTGTAACAGCTACCAACTCAAAATATATTCTGAATTTTGAAGACGGAGAAGAAAATCCCAGAGGACCTTGCTCCCAACTGGGTTTTAGGTGTGCTGTGAAGAAACCGTTGTAATGTACCATTAAGCTGGCAGCCCCAGGGTGATGTCGTACAGGGTCATATCTCCATATTCACCTTTCTATCACTGCGAAGTGAATCATTTTGCTTGGAGGTGATAGATTATAAGAGATCTCATGAGAATAAGCTATTAATCTGTGCCCTAGATACTGGCCAAAGCACTAGGTCAGAGAAGGAAGATCCATATCAGAATATGCACTAATCCCAGGGAGGACACACTGCTCCTCCCTCCAGATTGAGAGAGATGTATTATAACCAACAGATGACCACGCGGTTTGTCTTCTTTAGGGATGGCACCATGTTGAAGGGCCAGCGTGTCTCTGCCACTGACAGGCCACACACTCAGCCATGGAGTAGCTTGGTCATCCCAATAATAGGTAGCCTATGCTGGTGAGTCTGTGGAGTCCCTGTATTGACTGCCACAATCGCTCTAGTCATGGGCCATCATGCAAGCCCAGGCCTGGAGAAGGACAAAGGCTGGCTGTTGTCTGATGAAGTCCTTCTGTGCCCCTAGCTATTCAATGCCTCTTCTGCTGTGAGGGTCCCATAATAGTGAGACACGAGACACGAGATCGAGAGAGCTGTATACTTTGTGCCCCAGACTCCCTTGTTTCCAACTTTCCAGGCTTGCTCTTTCCCGGACCCTGACAGACCACCAAGCCGCTGTACTGCCCCAGAGTCCATCTGCCCACACTTAGCTCCAGTTACCTCTCTCACTGACAGGAGGTCTCCCCAGGAGGATTCTCCTCACTCTATCTTCCCAGACCCCTACGGGTGGG
Organism: Dinomys branickii; assembly: GCA_004027595.1. NCBI lineage: Eukaryota > Metazoa > Chordata > Mammalia > Rodentia > Dinomyidae > Dinomys > Dinomys branickii. The sequence goes on from PVLD010004640.1 coordinate 48,728, forward strand.
GTTGCAGCACAACAAAGCTCATATCCAGGTACCAAACAGGCCCATCCATGAACTGGCCTGGACTCTTTGCCCTCCGGTCACATAGAAATCCCCCAAGAATTCTGGATGAGCTGAGGGAGCTGTGGGTGTGTGTTGTGGCTTGCATTTATCTGTCCCCGCAAAGCCTCATGTGGGCCTTTCCAGAGATGGCTGAATCTAGAGCGTGTGACTGATTCACGGTATAATGCTGGGATTAAGGGTAGGTAATTCCTAAATCATTCCACTGATTGGTTTGGCACCACCCTAATCCCAGTAGCCTAGATGGAGTATAAAAGGAGCAGAAAGATGCTGTTAAGGTCTCTTCATTGTTTCTTTTGCTACCTTGTGGGGACCACAAACTGTTCCCCTCTCCCATGCCCCTCTGCCCTGTGCCACTCTGCCTTGGGGCCAGCCAGCTATGGACTGTAAGCTAAATAAACCTTTCCCCTTTAACTCTGGAGAGAGTCTCAACAAGGAGAGCGAAGTAGCTAAGACAGTGCCCCGCAGCTAGGTAACATGGGACCTGGTATAAGTGTGGCTTATCTGTGTTCTCTGAATGCTCTCACTGCCCATCACAAACCTATCACTTTGTTTTGCTCTGTGCCTGGGTGTCCTCAGGACCTAGTGGGTTGGAAAATTCCCGGATCTTGATGGGCCAGTGAAAGAGGGAAACGAAGTCAGTAAAAGGTACACAGTTGAGTAGGCTGTGGCTGTGGACAGGAGGGGCTCAAAACTGACAGGAGAGGCACGACAGCAGAAAACCTGCAGAGGGAACCCAGGGTGAGGTGGTGACTGACCCTCTCTGCCATGGAAGGGCTGCAGCCAGAGGCACTGACTGTTGGGTGCTCTAACTTGTGTGCACTGAGGTCAGGCACGCCTCTGCAGGCAGAAAGACACCCTCAGTCTCTGGCTTGTTGAGGTGAGTGCCAAGGGGGTATGGGGAGCACTGATGGGATCTGCTAGACCCTATTGATTTGCAGAACCAGCTATTGGGCCTTATCAAGGTCCAGAGGTGACCTGTGAGTTTTGAAATTATCGTTATGAAATCATAGACTTTTTAATATACTTGATGTTTCCTTATCTTATGTCATTATTCATTTTTGTGCTATAATTATTTCATTTGGTCGATGGAAGTCTTCTCAAATTGACTACTGGGTCTTTTTGACATGATCCTGACCTGAGTTTCCCAACTTCCTTGTTCTCAAGTGTGACAAACTACCCTGCCCCAAACCTGGAATTCCTCCAAAGAGTCCTTGCTCCTTTTGGTGGGAAGTGCTACTTAGAGACCACAGTTTGGACAGAAAGGGTATTTAGTGTTGTCAGGTAGTCATTGCTTCTAAGCCTTTTTAGTAGACAGCAGATCATCCATCAATCATCTATCATCTATCTCATAATACATGTGCTTTGTGTATATTGTATATATATTAATTCATGCTGATATTTCCAATTCATGCTAAATATTAGCAATTTCTCTTTAACTTTTCTTTTCTTTTTTTTTGTGGTACCAGGGATCAAACTCAGGACCTTGCGCTTGCCAGGCAGGCACTTATTCCCCAGCCCATTAACTTTTCTTCTCTTACCCTAACCATCTTGGTTCTAACACCATTATCATAATTACTTACTTGCTTCATTAAAATATTGCTTAATAGCACTTTATAATAATGCTCAAGTTAATAATGTCCACATGAAGACTTATGCAAATAAATCAGTCAAGCAGGGTGGTACATACCTGTATTCCCAGCTTCTCATTCAAGAGGCTGAGGCAGAAGATCACAAGTTCAAGGACAGCCTGGATATAATAAGACCCTTCCCTAAAAAAAAAGGAACATATATGAGTGTGGGTATGGAAACATGTATATGAATATACAGCATGTTGAAAGTGCTGAGTTCTACAAGCACTTGAAAGAAAATTCTTGTTGTTTTGCTCCAACTCTATACATTAGTAGGTACATTTGTTTTAGATTTTTAGGGATTGCATCACTTTTCTTTTTAATTTAGTCTTCTCCAATTGGATTTTGCTAGGCAGGCACTTATTCCACTGAGCTATATCCCCAGCCCTTCCAATTGGATTTTGTACTTTAATTATATAAAACATTTACATAGTTCCAACATCAAAACAAGTTGCTCCCACTATCTTATATGGAAGAAAGTGAAGCCCAGGAGATGAGGATTGTTTTGTGTTTTGTTTCGCTTGTTTTTTGAGACAAGGTCTCACTATGTAGCGTAGTCTGGTCTTGAACTCACTATGTAGCCCAGTCTGGCCTCAAACTTGTCGTGATCTCCTGCCTCAGCCTCCCAAGTTCTGGGATTACAGGTATGCACCACCACATCTGGCTCAACGTTATGTCTTGTGCCTGGATGTGCCCCCAAAGAGGGGCTTAAGAGGTCATAGATGGGGCTTTTCAGAGGTGGCTTTGTCTAGGGTGCATGATACTTGGATTAAGGGTGTGTGATTACTAAATTAGTCCACTGATTGGTTTGGCATAGTTCTGGGTGTGGATAATGGGGAGGGCCACTCTGAGTGTGTATGGCAGTGCGCAGAGGTCAGGTAACCTAGAAGAAAGAAAAGGGAAAGGCAGGCTGCTGCTGCTGCTGCTGCATACTTTGCTGCTTTGCTGCCCTCCTGCCATGTTCTCTCTAGAGAACAAGTTGAGGTGAGTGCCAAGAGGGTATGGGGAGTGCTATACCATGAACTGTTTCTCCTTTGTGATTCCCTCTGCCATGGCACTTTGCCTTGGAGCCAGCTGACTATGAACTGAAACCTCCACAAACTGTGAGCCAAAATAAACCTTTTCTCCCTTAGCTTTGGGTGTTGGATGTTTTGTCTCAGCGATGAGAAAACTAAGACAAGAACCCACCCTGGCATGACTGAGGAGTGAATGTGTGGTCCTTCCCCACTGAAAGCAAGGAGAGGCCTGCAGAGGTCTTCCATTGGGACGGACTCCTCTTCAGAAGTAAGGTTCACGTGTTTGGAGCCCAGTCCTCCACTTCCTTCACCTGTGTTTTATGGAGCGGGCTGGGATTCCCTGAACACGTGGGCTTGCTCTCCTTCGCAAGGGTCTGACTAGCTCAGAGGGACAGCAGATTTTGCTCAAGCAGCAGTTTCTCCCACAATGTCATGCAGCCTACAGGTCCCTCGCCATCTCCCTGTCTCTATTCTCCCAACCCCAGCCACTGTCAGAGACATTTTTGCCATCCCCCAAGGTGTGGGGTGGGGTCCTATGCCTCCTGGCCCATTCACAAGCTATCAAAGCTCCCTTTCTCTAGACACAACTGTGCCAGTGCTCAGCGGTGCACCCCTCTTCAGTCCTGGTCCCATGTCCCATGGCATAGGATGCATGTGGCTCTGGGACACATCACCCCCATCTGCTAACATGTCTAGGAGTCAGAAAGGACCTGCCTTGCCCTGACCGCTGTGGACAAGAGTCTGGGAGGACTGCCTGGGGCTAGCCCTGGAGTGGGGATCAGGAGGTAGAACTAGGAGGAAGAGTGCGCTTCAGCTTGGATCTTGGCCTCAGCCTGCATGGGGGGAAACGGGATAGATGGAAGCAGGAGACTGACTGTTCTCTAGGGAGGTTGGAAAATTCTCCAGGGCCTGAGAGGCTGGGAGGCAGCCAGCAAGATGCACAGGCAGGAGAGCAGAGCTGCCCTCAATCCCCGTCCCTCCGTCTTTCTACCTCATCTTTCTCTTCCCTGGGATTCGGAGGGGCTACAGAGGGTGGTCTTGTTCTTATCTTCAGTGAGACAGTGAATAGAAATGGAGAAGAATCCTATAGCTATGGGTCAAGACGCAAGGCTCTGTGATTGTAAAGAAAGCCCCTGATCAGCAGTTGCCAGGTCAAAGGGCAGGTTAGAATTAAGTGCAGAGTTTTGCAGTTGGAAACACTGGGGGGAAAATTGTGGGGAGATGTTTCAGCCTTGAGAATCCTTCAGGAAAGGACTCTACTCCCAAATGATGAGCCCTCATCCTGTTCCCAAGGGAGTGGTCCACAGGCTCCTACCAGCAGACCTGGTGCCTGTGTGCCCATGTATGGATGCCTGCCAAAGGAAAAGAAAATTAGGTTTTGCCAAGAACAAGCCATGGGCCAGTGCTTCCGCCTTGCTCCACTGGCAGCCCCTGTATGAAAGACAAGCCAGCTTCAGGGGAAATAAGCCACTGCGGATGGTGACTTGAGCTCGGCCTCAGCACTGGACACCAGAGTTCTCCCATTCAGGCAGCAGCTCCTCGCACCATGTCTGCTTTCCCAGCAGGAGCTTGCCCTTGGAACAGACTGTCTGGCTTTTGTCCTCAACCAGATGCTGCTAGTCCTGGTCAAGGTTGGACTCCCCCAGAACTCCAGAATGTGTGACTGTACTTCAGGTCATGAGGGAAGTTGGCCAAGAAGGTCACTTTCTCTGACCTTCTGGTCACAGCCAGGCTTCCCCAAGGCAAGTACTGTGGTTGCATCTGAGCCACCACTGGGATTGAGTTTCAGCCACTTGGTTGTCTGGCTCAGCCTAAATGGCTCGAAGCCTTGTGCAGCCCTGTGGAGGTGGCCCCACAGGCCTGTGTGGGGACAGGCGGGACACACAGCCATGCTGAGACTGTCATCTTTCAGCTCTGAGATGCAAGATCTGAGACAAGCAGAAAGGTGCTAGGATCCCCAACACTGCTCAGACCTGTCCTCGTGGGTCTTTTGAGATCCTCTCCCCAACAAGGTACTTGGTCAGCAGTCCTAAGGCCTAGAACACTGCCTGGTCAATAGTTTGCATTGTTTGTAGTTTTTACATGAAATGAGTAAACTAAGGCCTCTGCCTGCTGACTCTCCCAGGTCCTTTCTCTGTCCCCTTCAGCCTTGCATCCCTGCCTGGGCCATTTGTCTTGTTGGGGATTTCATCCCACCCTGTCTTTCTGTCCTGTTCCTACAGTAGAGGATCCCTCTAAAGCCTCTAAGACTTGAGACTTTTAGTATGTGTGCTGCTGAAGCAAGCACTAAGACTTGAGACTTTTTTGTGAGCTTCTCAAAGCCTTTGGGAAGCAAGTGCACAGCCCAGGGAGTGGGGAGTGAGGGTGTCCGGCAAGGAGCAGAATGGAATTCCCAGGAAGGACTGAGGGTGTTGTCCAGATGAAGAACAGGTACCTGCTCCAGGCTACATTGTTGTCTCAGGCACCCTATTGAACTTGCAGTCTTTGGGAGATGCTGCTGCTGGAAACTGTGGGCATCAAAGCGCACCATAAGTACCCCTGGTGCCAGTGGCTGGGGTCCAGGACAGTGATCCAGACATCTGGCTGTCCAGTCCACAGTCCATGCCAGGGCTTTGCCTACAGTCCTACGAGGGTGGGGAGAAGAAAGAAGGAAAAAGGAAAGAGCCTGGGAAAGCAGTGGCCGCGGGGCTGGGGCTGGGGGTGGCGGGTGTCATTGGTATTCTGGGTGCAGAGGAGTCCCTGTCAGCTGGGCAGCACTCAGGGCCACCCCTGGCACCAGGCTGCACATTCAGCAGCCACAGCCCTGGCTGAGAGGCTCTCTGGACTCCCAGCAACGCCTGCATTTTGCACATTGGCTTGCGCGTCCTCTCACCGTGTCACCGCACCAGTGCCCCCAGAGAGCGCTCCGTTTTCTTTGCTTAACCCATGATTCTGCGGTCTAACCTCCATCCCTCCAGCTGCAAAGTCAGCTCCTCCTCCGGCAGGGAGTGGGAGCACCACGGGAGACAAAATCCAATCAGAGCGTCCTCCAGGAAAGTGGCTGCAGTCGTATGCACCTCATCCAAGCCTCCAAAAAACGAGTTCCTCTTTTGCGTGGGGGATGGGGTGGGCGGTGTGTCGCTCTTTACAGAAGCAAAGGCTCGGGTCCGTCCGCCTTTCATCCTCTTCCTTACTAAGTTCGAGACCCTCCTCCTCCCCTGGGACCAATGGGAGGTCCCTCCGGGTGTCTAACTTCCATCCCTCCAGCTGCAGCATCGTTCTCCAGCGCTCCCTCCAGTCCCTGCTGCCTCCCTTCCTACTCCAGGTTCTCGCTTCCCATCCCTGGAAGGATGTCCTACTTCGCTTGTCCTTGTCCTCTCCGCAGCCGCCGGGAACCGACTCAGAGAAGGCAGCAGGTCCCGTGACCGTCCCGAGCCCCCCGTGTTCTGGGCCAGGGGGCGGAGAGGCAGGGGCAGGGCGGGGCGGGGCGGGGGAAGAAAGGGGGTTTTGTGCTGCGCCCGGCGGGCCGGCGCCCTCTTCCGCACGCCCTGCGGCCGGGCCGGTCCTCGCGCCCGCGCAGTCTCCGCTGCAGTCTCGGCAGCGGCCAGGAGGAGCTGCTGACCGGAGAAGACCCCCTGAGCGGCCGGGAACTTCGCAGCTCCGCCCACGACCCCTGCGCTCGCGGGGCAGGTGAGTGCCCCGCCACCGGGAGGGGAGCGGGAGCCGGGCCCTGGCGCAACCACCCAGCTACCTCCGCAGCCCGCCGCGGCTGCACGCGCACACTCATGCACACACTCGCGCACACACCCCGGTGCTGCCCGAGGCCTGGTCTGCAGCCCCCGCGGACTGGGAACGCCCCCTTGGTCGCTGCGTCTGCCCTGTGCGTGCTCCAGTCCTCCCGCAGCTGCCCGCGAGGATTTTCGACCTTGCCTTATGCAAGGTGGTGACAAGGGGAGCAGCCCGCAGGAGGAGCGCAGGGAGCCGTGCGACCCTTCCTTGGCACCTCGTGCAGCCAGCACACAACCGTAAGAGCCCAGGAGGGCAGCTGTGCCCGCCAGAGCTGGAACCCCAACCCTGCCACTTACTTGCTGTGTGACCTTGGGCTTGTTAGTTGACCTCCTTGAGCCTCACCTATCCAATCCCATAAATCGGGAGGAACACAGGCGGTTTTTCTCAGCGGGAGGGTCAGTTGGAATTGGCCTGTGCAGAGCTGTACAGGGCTGGGAGCTTCCTCCGGGACAGTCCACACCCCCTTCCTTCAGAGCAGCTCTGTCCACACGGTTCGAAAGGAACCGAGAGACTGGCACCGCTTTTCTCTGCACCCTCATTATCTGCATCACTTAGATTTCAGCTAACGCCAGTCGGATCAGGGAACAGTGCCCACCATAGACCCACTCACGGCGGTGCCAGGCCCGTGGTGCCATGGCCAGCCTGGCTGCTGAGCAGCCCATAGTCTGCAGTTCAGACTTTATACCAGCAGGCGCGGAACAGCTCTGCTGGGGACGTTGCTCATAGCATTATTAGCTGTGCTTCCAATAAATAGCACTATTTATGGGATTGTTGCAATTATTCCTGCCAGCCCCAGGCGCCCCCAGGACTGTGGGCTCTTGTTGATCCCCTGGCGAGCTGCTGAGCTCCCTGCTGAGCCTGGAGCTCAGGGCCTGCACAGCAGATCTGGGACTGCCAACTGGTGGGCCCTGGGCATGGAGCTGGTGGGTGTTAGGGTGGGCGCACATGGCCCGGTCTTGACTTTCTGGGGATCAGAGCTGAGAAGCTGTGAGGGAGCTGGACAGCAATGACTGTACCAGGAGGAAAGTTCCTGAAATGCTTGAGAAGAGGGGCCCAGAGCTGGAGCAGGATGCGGAGCTGGAGGGAGGGAAGCAGTGGGCAGGGGAAGAGTGCCTACCCAGCACTGGGATTACAGGGGAGGCTCTGGGTGAGTGAAAGGGAGACGGAACGCCAGGTGCAGCATGGCAGGCTGGGGCCTGGAGTCCCAGGAACCCCCTGCCAGGGGGTCTCCTCAGGGGCCCTCACTGTGCCAGCAAGGACCGAGGCCCTACATGACTATGGGGAGAGGAAGGAGCCACTCAGGACTCCCCTCATTCCCTTGTGGTCAGTGACCCTTGCTCTTAGAGGGACATGTGATGTCCTCCATGTTCCCTACGTGGCTATGCCCTCACTGGTCACCTGCTGTCAGAGCAGAAGTAAAAAGGTGATGCGTGCGGGGTGTTGGCCCAGAGGGGCTTCAGTGCCATGAGCTCCTGGGTAGCCTGTCGGGGAGCCAGGCTGGTGAGGGCTCCGGCTCCAGCCCTGCAGGGTCGGAGGGCACCAAGACTGGGCTCCACCCCCGCTCAGATGCATGGTGGCAAGGAGTCTCCCTGTACTGGCTGCTCATGCCAAGCCGTCTCCACTCCTACAGACAACAGAGACCACAGTCCTCTCAAGGGCTTCTGCCTGGAGTTGGTCTCAGGACCCTCTCATCTGGCCCTCACCCCCCCCAGACCAGAGTGAGGCCCTAAGCATTGACTCTGCAGTCCTCCCCCCACTCTGACTGGAACCAAGCGATGCTCACTCGGGGCAGGGAGGGAAATGGAGGGGAGGCAGCAGAGCCTGGCCCAGGAGGACCTGTGAGAAGAAGGCTTTCTCCACCAGTTCAGGCTCAGGAAAAGGAGGCCATGTGTGAAACAGCCTGAGAAGTCAGGGGAGATGAATGTTGAACTACAGGCCCGGAGTGGGGTGGGTACTCAGACAGAAAAAGCTTGATCTGTAGGAAGTCCTGTCTGCAGTCTAACCTTCATTCCTCCTGCTGTATCACAGGCCTCTTCCATGGCAGGCTGGCACCCTCATATTCTTCTAACTGTACAGATGTTGGCACTAGCTCTGCATCCTTCTATTCTGAGGGCACACTGGCCTAGTGCCTGACCTGTCCTTGCTGGGGACCCAGAGTCAGCCCTACCCCTCTTTGGAGGGGGACATCAGTCTCCATCATTCAATGTTGCCCCACCTCTCTTATGAAAGGACAAGTATTTTCAAGTCTTGAGCAGACTGTTCTGGGTTCTAGAGCTTCTAATAATCAGGGGCAGGAGGGGGCGCCCCTGAGCCCAGGGCCCGCACAAAAGGTGAGGCGGGGGAGGGGGCATCTGGATGGAGGCCAGCCTGGCGGAGACAGGGGCTTTGTCCCAGCTGGTTTCTGAGCCAGGAGATCCGGTGGGAAAGCCCGTGCCAGGCAGAAAAGGAATGGCCGGAGGAGGAAAGGAGGAGTAGCCAAGGAAGGGGGTGAGGAGGACCAGCCTGAAGAGGAGAGTTTCCTTATGAGCAATGGTGGGAGGAGATAAGGACAAAGTGGGCTGGGGACAAATTGTGCATTGTCTGGTTTCAGTCTAGGGTCCCTCCAGAAGGAGTCCAGTGTGTGTGGTGCCCAGGGAGGAAGGGACAGGCAGGCAAAGTTGGAGGGCTGACTACCGGAGGAGGGGGTGGATCTGGACTCTAGGAAGGTGCCTGGCACTGGGAGAGCAGGTGGAATCTCAGTTGTCCCTGGATATCTGTAGGGCTTTGATTCTAGGAGTTCCAGTGGATGCCAAAACATGCAGATGCTTAAGTCCCCTATATAAATTGGAGCAATATTTGCGTAGAACCTGTGTGCATCCTTCTCTATGCTCTAAGGCATCTCTGAATTTTTTTGTTACTGGAACTCGGACTCAGGACCTTGTGCTCATCATGCAGGTGCTTGTGCCACTGAGTTATATCCCTGTCCCTGAATTTTTTTTTTGTACTGAGGATTGAATCAAGGCCCTTTCCACTGAGCTACACCCCCAGCCCACTTTTCTTTTTTCTTTCTCCTTTCTCTCTTCTTTCTCCTTCCTTCCTTCCTTCCTTCCTTCCTTCCTTCCTTCCTTCCTTCCTTCCTTCTCAATATCAGATCTCTCTAAATCATTAAGTTGCCCAGGCTGAGCTTGAACATGTAACCCTCTTGCCTCAGCCTCTCAGAGTGCTGGGATTATAAGCATGTGCCACCATGCTTACATTTCTAGTTGTACCCAATACAACGTAAATGGTATGTAAATAGTTTCTTATACTGTTTAGGGAATAATAACGGAAGTCTGTACATATCCAGTACACACATAATCTTCCTCTCAATACTTTGATCTGTGCTTGGTTGAATGCATGGATGTGGAACCCACTCATATTGGGTCCGACTGTACAACAGCACCCACCTTCATGCTATTTACTGACCTCCTACTGTTTGTCTTATGTTGTGCATTTGTAAGGGCTTTGGCTGATACAAGGCACTGTCAAAGCACGTAACCTCATCCCAACTTGTGGAGTTGTATCCATAGTAGTCGGTAGCCCCTTCCACCCTGGCTCCCCCAGGACCCTGGGGAAGAAAGAAAACACAGGCCCAAAGAGGGTAAGGAACTTGCTTAGGTCATGTAGTGAGTTGACAGAATGCAGGGTCTCAGCTTTGAGCAAGAATCCTTTGATAGGGAGACAGGGATCAAAAACCGTTCATGCCAAGTGTGAGCCCATGCAGTGTGGTGGGTGGCAAGGAAGTCCTTGCTGAAGTCCAGCGTGGTCTTTCCTCCCCAGCCTGCAGCATGGCCCCACTGCTCCTGGCTTTGATGGTAGCCCTGGCCCTGACCCAGGTCCTTGAAGCTGATGTCCTGGATGCGGACAGCTCAGGTAAGCAATGTCACCTGATGTCAGGTGTCCTGGGTGTCCCTCCTGTGAGAAGGGTGTCCTAGGGGCCCAGGGCAGACAAGGAGGAGGGGAAGGCAGAGGGGTGGTGGACAGGGCAGGCCAGGGTGGGTGGGGCGGGGCATGAGACAGGCGCAGGACTGAGGAGAGGAGGGACCCGAAGGGGATTCAGGGAAGCCTGGGTGATCGGGAGAACAGGATAGAGGACCAGGCGAGGTGGGGGTTGTGGGGTGGGCCTGAAAATCCCAGGGAGGGACCAAGAGGCTCGGGGTGGGGGTCTGGAGTCCCTGGCTAGGCCTGGAGGACTGGGGCCCTGGAGGATTCGGGGCCACGCGCTGGGTGGGCACAAATGCAGCCCCTGCGTCCCCGCATCCCCGCCCACTCACAGAGGACCGCGCGTTCCGCGTGCGCATCGCTGGGGCCCACGCTGCGCCGCTGCAGGGCGTGCTGGGTGGCGCCCTCACCATCCCGTGCCACGTCCATGCCCTGCGGCCGCGGGGCCGGGCTGCACCAGGTTCTCCGCGGGTCAAATGGACTTTTTTGGCCGGCGGCCGCGAGGCCGAAGTGCTGGTGGCTCGCGGGCTGCGAGTCAAGGTGAGCGAGGCCTACCGGTTCCGAGTGGCTCTTCCTGCCTACCCCGCCTCGCTCACGGATGTATCCCTGGTCTTGAGCGAGCTGCGGCCCAACGACTCAGGCATCTACCGCTGCGAGGTGCAGCATGGCATCGACGACAGCAGCGACGCGGTGGAAGTCAAGGTCAAGGGTGAGTGGGAGGATAGAGAGAGAGGCTCTGGTGGGAGGGAGCATTTCTGTCCTGGGGAGCCCGCGGTCACAGTGGGGGAGCAGAAGCAGCTGGACAAGTTGAAAAAAGAGTGAGGCGTGTTCGCCTGGAGTTCCAGCTACCCAAGGCTGAGGCAGGAGGTTCTCAAATTCAAGCCCAGCCTGTGCAACTTAGATCCTGTTTGAAAATAAAGATTTTAAAAGAGGCGGATGATATAGCTCACACACACACCCCTGAGGCCTTGACATCAACCCCCAGCACAAACATACGCACACACAAAGCAACAGTGAACTCCCCCGCCACACACACAAACCCCACCAAAACAGCAGGTGAAAGCAATTCTACCTACGTTATAGTTTCAGTCCCTCATGCTGCAGAGTGAGCTCAACCACAATCAACACTTTACCCTTCAGTACAGAGGTGTGACAGGAGGGAAAGGGAAATCCGTGTGCGGGGTGGTCACAGGCTCAGAAGTCTTCTCTGCCCTCAGGGGTTGTTTTTCTCTACCGAGAGGGCTCTGCTCGCTATGCTTTCTCCTTTGCCGCGGCCCAGGAAGCCTGTGCTCGTATAGGCGCCCGAATTGCCACACCTGAGCAGCTCTATGCTGCCTACCTTGGGGGCTACGAGCAGTGTGATGCTGGCTGGCTGTCCGACCAGACTGTGAGGTGGGTTGGGACCATGCACCTTGGGCTTCTGGCTGTCCCTGAAGTAGTTGTATCCTCTGGTCTGCCAGGTGATGCCTGCTGGGTCAGGGTGGATACCCAGGGCTCCCATCTCTGGTGAGGAGGGTCTGAGGCTGTGTGAGGCCTTGCCTGGGTGATGACAGCCAGGCTGCCAAGGGCAGTATGAGTCCCTAGGGCCACCATGGGATGGCTCCCTGGGGAAAGCACTGGTCCTGATCTCTATCTTCTCTCCCCAGGTATCCCATCCAGACCCCACGAGAGGCCTGTTACGGAGATATGGATGGCTTCCCTGGGGTCCGGAACTATGGAGTGGTGGACCCAGATGACCTCTATGATGTGTACTGCTATGCTGAGGACCTAAATGGTGATTGGGGGTGAGGGGTTGCCAGAGGACAAACCCCTTCTCTAGGACTCCATGCTCCTCCTGGGGCCTCCACTGGACCTCACTGTCCCTTACAAGCTTATGGGAGGAAGCAGGGGTGAGGAGACAGTCATTGTCCCTCTCTTCAAACACTGTCGTAGAGGCAGATTCATGACCAAAGCCTCAGACAGGTGGCAGGATGCCAGGTTTGAGTTCTAGCTCTCCTGCTACCTGCTGTTCAAACTATGCATGACTCTGCAGAATGAGGACATTGGGCCACAGTCCTCTGAGCTCTAATATTCATGCTGAGGTTCTGTCCAGACTCTGATCCTATAAGGTAGGATCACTGACCAGTGTCCTAGATGAGGAGCCTGAGACCCAGGATAGAAGGGGCTACCAGCTACCTGGTGACGGCCTCCTCTTCCCCACCCAGGAGAGCTGTTCCTAGGTGCTCCTCCAGACAAGCTGACGTTGGAGGAGGCCCGGGAATACTGCCAGGAGCGGGGTGCAGAGATCGCCACCACAGGCCAGCTGTATGCAGCCTGGGATGGTGGCCTGGACCGCTGCAGCCCTGGCTGGCTGGCTGATGGCAGTGTGCGTTACCCCATCGTCACACCTAGCCAGCGCTGTGGTGGGGGTCTGCCTGGCGTCAAGACGCTCTTCCTCTTCCCCAACCAGACGGGCTTCCCCAACAAGCACAGCCGCTTCAACGTCTACTGCTTCCGAGGTGAGCCCCTCCCTGCAGAGCTGCAGATCCTGCCCCAGCTCTGATCAGGTGCTCTGGGGTCCCTGCCATCTGCCTGAAGGTGGTGCCTAACTTGTCATCCAGGGTTCTAACTCTGGACATGCCCCATGGCTTGATCTCGCGCAGCAGTGTGGGCTTAGGGGAGTGGCCACCTCTCTGCATGTCCTTTCCTGCCTGCCCAGTAGTCCATGCTGTGTCTTCACTGGGCTGCCCGTTTCCCATCAGCTTATGGCAGAGCAGTGATAACTGACTTCCTCTGGATCCAGAGAGTGCCCTGCTTGAGTTCTAGTTAACCAAATGCCCTTGAGAGGGCTCTGGAACCTACATCAGATCTTCTACCACCAACATACTGGTGGACAGACACAACTACCCCATGGGGAGTAGGATCTCAAGGACAGGCTGTGGGCCAAGCACTTTCTCCTGGAAGAAGTGGAAGGGGAAGAGAGGGAGCCTAACTCTAGGGGGAGCAGGTGGAGACAGGCATCAGGTGCACGGGGCCAGCAGGTCTGGCATGGAACTAGGTTCACTGGAGCAGGTGACCCGGCAGAGACATGCTGCCCCGTTTTGCCTGACCAAGCACAGACTGCTATTGGGGCTTTCCTTAGCCCAGTTCTACCTTTGGTTCCCGGGCTTGCTGCAGAGGACAAGGTAATCTGTCTTAACTTGTTATTTGGAAAGAGAAGATCCCCAAGGATGTGGCCCCTTCTTTTGACCCCATACTGGGACTTGCAGGTGCCAACTGTCACAAGTTCTTCCTGCAGTTTGTCCTTCAGCTCCCCTATGGGGATGGCACCTGTGTCCTCCCATGCCAGGAAACTTGGGATTACTGGGGTCCCTGGCATCTTGACCGAAACCCAAGACTCCAAGTCATGGAGGCCACTCCACCCACCCTTCAGCTTCTGTTCTCTACGCAAGGGGACAGCTCTCACCTGAGCCCTCCTGACCCCTGTGGCAGCACTTCCCCTTGTACTGTCCCCTAATTCTTTTTTTTTTCTGTCCCCTAATTCTGTTTCACTGTTCTTTACACAGAATCATTATAAAATGCACTTACTTGCTTATTATCTGTATCTGGAATATGAATTTCCTTGAAGACAGGCAGGTTGCTATTTTATCCTGCCCTATATCCTCGGTGCCCAAGAGAATGCTTGGCAGGACACATAATAGGCCTTTGGTTAGAATTTGAGGGAGAGGTGGCAAAGTTCTAGGGTGCTCCCTGCATCCCACTGGGTGCTCCAGAGGGAAGCAGCGAGGGAACTGAGAGAATTCCTGGGTCTCCATCAGGCCAACCCAGAGGCCTCACACGCAGACCATGACCCAGGGGACCACCTGCCTAATCAGCCTCCCCAGGAATTTTCCTCCTGCTGCAGACTCTGCCCACCCTTCTGCCATCCCTGGGGCCTCCAACCCAGCCTCTGATGGGCTAGACGCCATTGTCACAGTGACAGAGACTCTGGAGGAGCTTCAGCTGCCCCAAGAAACCATGGAGAGTGAATCCCGAGGTGCCATCTACTCCATACCCATCATGGAAGACGGAGGAGATGGAAGCTCCACTCCTGAGGATCCAGCAGAGGCCCCCAGAACCCTCCTAGGTAACTGAGACCCCTGACCTTGGGGAGGTCACTGGAGAGAAGTTGAGGCTGAAGGGGCAAGGCCCAGGTGGATGCGGGGTTCATGGCTGGCATGATTCTGTCCTGTCTTTCTTGGCAGCTCAGTGGTGCTGGGTATCTCTCCTGTGCCTGTCCCACATTTACTTTTTTAGTAAATCCCACCCCCAGATCTCTGGGTCTGTTGATGCTTGGACTAAGAGGCTGCCCCCGACAAGGAGATTTGTCCTTCCCTTGGTCCTTCTGTCTTACCTATCCAAACTAGAGACAGACTAGGAGAGGAAGAGGCAATAGCCATGTCTCCCAAGCTAAAGACAGCTGCCAGTGCTGTTGCCCGAACAGTACAGTGCGGCGTAGGTTGCAGTCTTTCCAGTGCGGAGCAAAGACTACTTCTCCCTACGGTGGGCTTTTCCTTCTCCCTGGAGCTTCCCTTCCAGTACCCCAGCCTTTCTTCTCTTGCTTTCTTTCTGACCTCTGGAGGGTGCTGTCCCTGGTGCTGAACTCTTTGTGATTTGCCCAGAATTCAAAACTCCATCCATGGTACCACCCACTGAGTCTGCAGAAGAAGACAAGGCATTGGAGGAAGAAGAATATACGGATGAAGGAGAGACAGAGGAGGAGGAAGAGAAGGAGGAGGTGGAGGATGAGGACGTGTGGGCATGGCCTGGGGAACTCAGCAGCCCTGTCCCCACGGAAGAATCAGAGGACTCACTCTCCCAGGCATCTTCAGTCCTGCAGCTGGGCACATTGTTGCCTCCTGAGGGAGAGTCAGAAGCTTCCAGACCTCCAAGCGTCCATGGGCCACTTACTGAGACTCTCCCCACTCCCAAAGAGGGGAGCCTAGTATCCCCATCACCTTTCACTCCAGTTGGGGGGAGAGAGGAGGGGGAGGAAGCTGGGGGTCCTGAACTCTCTGGGGTCCCTCAAGGAGAAAGTGAGGAAGCAGGGAGCTCCGAGGATGCTCCAACCCTGCTTCCTACCACACCGGCCTTTGAGGGTGCCAGGGACCTGGAGGCCCCCTTGGAAGAGAACTCTGGAAGAACTGCCCCAGCAGGGACTTCAGTGCAGGCCCCGCCCGTGCTGCCCACTGACAGTGCCAGCCGAGGTGGAGTGGCCGTGGCCCCCTCATCAGGTAACTCTGCCCAAGGCTCAGTCTTCCTGTCTGTTCTCCTTTTGCTCCCTGTACAGTTCTGGACCGCCTGACCTGTAGTCCTCTACTCCGCTGTTACCCCAGACTCCTGCCCTCCGCCCTCACTCTCCTACTTGTCTCTGCCTGTGGGTCTCCAGGCTTGGATTCTCACCTGTGACTTCATCCCAGCCCTCTGTTCCTCACTCTGCGACTCCAGCCCCACCACTGGCCACCTGTGACCTTTGTGGCCCACTGGCCCCGCAGTGTCCTCAGGCCTCTTCAGGGTGGCCTCATCACCTGCTGCTTTTTGGGGCCAGCCTCATCTCCCTGACCCCGTGTGTTGTCCCCTGCAGCCCCCTCCCACTGGCCTATCTCAGGGAAGCCTGGGAGTCTATCTCCGCCCCTTGACCTCTGGGGTTCAGGAGAGCCCTCACCCCACAGAGCCTTAAACGTCTACTTCTGTGAAGTATTTTTTTTATTGTTTCATGGAAAACAAGCCTTGGAAATAAATGTCTATTAAACCGCTTTGTAACCAAGCTCTGGCACCTCTGTCTCCCTCTCTGCTGTCTGCCTTCTCATCCCTCGGTCTGTGTCTTGGGCAGATCTCTGGCACTTTGCTCTGACTCCGTGTCTCTCCCCATTTCTCTGTACCCCTCTTCTTTTTTCTTCTTCAGCCTGCACCAGTCCTAGCAGTCTAACAGCCCTTACTGACTCCTGGCCTCTCCTAGACCTGCCCTCCTCCCTCCTACCTGCCGAGTTCCCGCACATGACTGCGCACCCTGCCCCAGGGAGGCTCCACCAGCCTGCCTGTGGGACACTGCCTGGGGGTGTGGTCCTGTGCTCCTGATGAGGAGAAACCCACAGAGCTGGAAGGGGGCAGTGTACTTATACATTGATTTCTGACCCGTCTTGATGGCTCCTGTACAGAGTAGTGACTGGCAAAGTTTCTCAGCATACAGTCATTTCCCTGGCATCCAGGAGGCCTAGCTCTTCATCCTAGCAGGGGACAGTGTCTAACTCTTACCAACTATTCACACCTCTCCTCACTAACCCCTGCACTAATGACCACTCCAGGGAGAAAGGTTTCACCCTCCCCAGACCTGAAAGGTCTCCGTCTCTAATGCTGGAGAAGATGCAAATGAGGGGGTGAAAGAGAGTGTGGAAGAGGAGGAGGGAGATTCTGGGGTAACAGAAGCCTGCCTGCTCACAGAAGGCCCTGATTCCCAGTGGAGGTTCTCGGAGAAGGTTAGGATCATCCCAGCCTCAGCCCCTCTCTCTGAGATAGTCCAGGGTGGGTTGGGGGGTCCCTGCATCACACCATGGCTCGCCCATTTCACCTGTGGCTCCACACCAAGCTGGCCTTGCAGTTCAGTGTGGCAAGGGGTGAGGAAGGGGCTGGTGGGAAAAGCTGTACCTCTGGGGGTCTCTTCAGGGTCTTAATTACCCAACCTGGGGGAGGATTTAGAGGTCCCCTGGCCTGCTACTCCACCAGGAGAAAAGGAAAAGCCCAAAGAAAGAAAGGAAGGAAGATAAGATGGTGCCCCAAGAACAGTCCCTTCACCCTACTCTGCCCACCCCAGGGTCTGGTCCACAGCCAAGGATGAGACCTACAGCTTGCAGGTGGGGGAGACCAATGAGTTTGAGAGTCTTTGTCCCCCAGGCTTGGAGGGCTGGACAGGAAGGAGAGTAGGGGCATGAGAGAGCAGGGGAATATGAAAGGGAGGGTCCAGGGTCCCACTCTCTGCTGGGCCTAGTTCTTGGTTGGTTAAAGGAAACATGGGTGGGGAAGCCCTAGCAGCTGGGAAGAAATGATTGGCCAGGAGAGAAGACAGTGCAAGTAGAAAAGCTAATTCATTTTACCCCAATGGTGAGGTCATCCAGGAGAAACTCTATGAATCAACTCCAGCTGCCCCCACCCCTGCTCACGGATCCCCACCAGGCAGTGGGACCTGCAGCCAAGCCAGCGCAAAGCATTGTGGGCCTTGGCCTTGGTTCTGGGGGAAGATGGTGAGGCCCAAAGAGGCCTTCCTGGGGATGATTTTACCTCCCATTATGTCTGAGAGCCCTGACTGCCCTGTGGTCTGTGGAGCCATCTTTCCGTGGATTAGAATGGAAGAATGGAAGGTGACAGCTCCTCCAGCACCCAGGCAGGGCTTCAGAGAAGCCACCTCCTAGCAACGGGTCCAGAGAAAGTCCACAGAAGGCAGGTGGCCTAGCCAGTTGAGCCGAACACAGGCAACAGACTGCAGGCCTGGGGCAGGATTAGTCTCAGAGAATTGCCTGGAGGAGAGAGCAGGAGCAAGTGAGGTGGAGTCCAATTAGAGGACCTACCACAGGCCCAAAGCAGGTGTGGAGAAGCCAGTCAATGAGGGAGGGTGTGAGGCACAATCGAGGCAAGCCAGGCACGGAAGTATGCGCTCACAACCCCAGCTGTTCATGAGGATGAAGGAGAGTCACAAGTTCAAGGCCAAGCTGGGCAATGCAGTGAGGCACGATATAGCTCAGTGGCAGAACACTTGTTTAGCACACACAATGCCCTGTGCCAAAAGAGAAAAGAAAAGGTGTGTCTTAGGTGGCAGTGAGGTGGGCAGTGTCGTACCAAGGCTGTGTGTGTGTGTGGCCAGCCCAGCCAGAGCTGTGGGACAGTGGTGAGCAAGCGGGGACAGGGCATGGAGCAAGGAACTCTGGCTGGTTCTCCACTAACTTCTGTGCTAGCTGACTCTGCCCACAGGCAGGAGAGAGAATGGTTAGTGCTCACCTGGACCACACTACATGAGGTACCAGAGCAAGCAAGGGGCTACACCCAGTATTGTTTTAGCAACTCTCTCCTCTCTCCTCCAATGCCCCTTGCCCACCTAGACTGTACAGGACTGAGCTGGGACCTGGCACAAAAGACAAGGGGAGGGCCAGGGATGTAGCCCTCAGCAGCACAGCACCTGCCTAGCTAGCGCAAAGTCCCAAGTTCGATTCCCAGTACGGAAAAAACAAAACAAGGGGGTAGGACTGAATTCTAGACCTGCCCAGTGTCATAGAGAAGCCAGCGGCTAGAGAGGAGTTTGATCTCATCACAGACAGCTCAGTGTCTTTGTTAGTGCCACTTCCCTTCTGTTCCTGTTGGACTGGGCCCCCACTAGTGGCCCTGACAGTGGCCTGCGTGGGGCTGTGCCAATGAGTGGCGGTGGAGGCTGGGGCAAGACCCAGAACTCAGGGTGGGGCTGTAGCCAGTGGCAGGCTCAGGAGAACGGGGAGTCAGGCCTGGGCCCCTCTGGGCCTCCCCTGGAGGGTGCAGGCTGCAGAGCCGGGGTCCCTGCTCTCTCGCTCACTTCTCTCTTCCCTCAGGTGACTGCATCCCCAGCCCCTGCCACAATGGTGGGACGTGCTTGGAGGAGGAAGAGGGGGTCCGCTGCCTGTGTTTGCCCGGCTATGGGGGAGACCTGTGCGACGTTGGTGAGTCTGTTAAGGAACTTGAGGGGCAGATTTGAAGCTTGGACCCTATCCCAATATAGTAGTTATGGGTGGGAGGTAGGGACACGGACATTGGTTTTGGATTTGTCTTGAATGAATCCCAAGTTTAGGCAAGTTACACAGCTTCCCCGAGCCCTGTGCCTCATGTCCTGTCTGTCACACGGGGCCAGAATGCCTCTTAGAGGAGGGTGTTCTGGCCTGCAGGAGGCAGTCAATACGTGCGGCCTTGCTGCAGGGCAAGGAGGAGGGTACAGCTCTTCTCCCGATGGGGTTGTAGCGACGCAGACCCCCACTCTTTCCCGTGCTGGCGCTCAGAGGAAGCATCGCGCTGGGTCCCTCAGCTCCGCAGCAGAGCCCCGTGCCCCACAGTCCCGATCCTCTGACCTGCGGAATGGGAGGACACCAGTACCTTCCCAGGAGGTCCCCAGGCCCTCCTGCCTGAGATCCCGCCCCGTTGTACCCAGGACTCCGCTCCTGCAGCCCGGGCTGGGACGCCTTCCAGGGCGCCTGCTACAAGCACTTCGCGGCGCGACGCAGCTGGGAGGAAGCAGAGAGCCAGTGCCGGCGGCTGGGCGCGCACCTGGCCAGCGTGCGCACGCCCGAGGAGCAGGCCTTCATCAACAGTGCGCCCCGAGGACCCCGCCTCCCGCGCCTTCCCCACCTCTCTCCCCTCCCACGGGGACGCAGGGGGGTGGAACGGCCTCAGCTCCTGGGGGTGGCCGGGCCTCCCAGCCTCCTTGCGCCCCCTGTCGTCCGAAGGATCTGCTCTTTCCCGTCTCTTTCCTGCGCGGCTAGCCTCCGCGCTCTGGCCTCCGCGAGCAGAGGTTGGAGGGAGCGGCCCGAGATACGAGAGGGCTGGGGGGCCGCGAGCCAGGGGTGCACGAGGCCTGGTTCCAGCCCTAGCGGGACTCGCAGTTTCCGACCCCGAGAACGGCCGCCCCCTACTGGCAGCAGTGCTCACTGCGCGCTTCTCCCCGCTGCGGTTCCCCAGATCGCTACCGCGAGTACCAGTGGATCGGGCTCAACGACAGGACCATCGAGGGCGACTTCCTGTGGTCGGACGGCGTCCCTCTGGTGAGGGGCCCTGCCGCCACCGGCAGGGACCCGTCCTGTCTCCCTTTCCCATGCCTTGTCCTTGCTCTCCCAGGGCCTCTCCTGCCTCCTGTCCTCTTTTCTAAGCCTCCCACTCTCCATTCCCCAAACCCCAACCCTCTCATTTCCTTTTCCTGAGTGTCCTCAACCCCGGACCCCCAACCTTCCCTCTGCGGGGTCCGTCCCAGCCCTTCCCGGGTGCCCCAGCCCACTCCCCAGGGTTAGGTTTGGGGTTTCTCACCACCTCCATCTCCCCAGCTCTATGAGAACTGGAACCCTGGGCAGCCCGACAGCTACTTCCTGTCCGGAGAGAACTGCGTGGTCATGGTGTGGCACGACCAGGGGCAGTGGAGCGACGTCCCCTGCAACTACCACCTGTCCTACACCTGCAAGATGGGGCTAGGTGAGGCTGGGGCGGGGCCGCTCAGAACCCCTGCTCTCTTGTAACACCATTGCCCTTCCTCTCCTCCCTATCAAAGTTCTGGGAGCCTTCATCACAGTGCCAGGCTTGCAGTCCTTAACTGCGTCCCCTGCAGTGTCCTGCGGGCCCCCGCCGGAGCTGCCGCTGGCTCAAGCGTTCGGCAGCCCGCGGCTGCGCTATGAGGTGGACACTGTGCTTCGGTATCGGTGCCGCGAAGGGCTGGTCCAGCGCAACCTACCGCTGATCCGCTGCCTGGAGGACGGGAATTGGGAGTCTCCTCAGATCTCCTGCGTCCCCCGAAGGCCTGTGAGTGCAAGGAGGAGGCTCTGCTGGTCACTGGCAGTGCTCTGGAGTGACCCCTGCCCCTCTAGGAGAAAGAGGAGAGAGGGGTGGGTGGGTGCCTGAGCATCCTGAGGGCTCCCTGAGAGCATGCAGCCACATCCAGGCTCTTAAGGGCTGAGTCAGGGTGAGCGGTTGGCTGAAGCCAGGAGTCAAGGAGTAAGGACACCAGAGGCTGAGCTCTGAGAAGTCACAAAAGAAAAGGAGCCCAGCAAAGGGGGTGAGTGTGTGTGTCTTCCCCAGGCCCGCGCTCTGCGCCCAGCGAAGATCTCAGAACGCCAGGAAAGGCTACCGGGCCGCTGGAAGGCGCTGCGGACCCCTCTTTCTGGCCCTAAGCCTGGCCTCGGGGGAACAAGGCCTTGAACACTGCTGTCCCGGGACTGCCCTCCACCCCTCATCCCTCGCACCCGTGCCCTGGGAACCACGGGAGGTGGCGGCATGAGAGGCAGAGGGCCTCCCGAGACTGTGCCTGACAGGGCCACTGGGAACCACGCCAGCCCAGCCCAGGCCCTCTCTCCCCTACTCTGGGCTGCAGGTTTTCCCTCAGGGTAGCGGGTGAGCCCTTAGGTGCCTCACCCTCCCTCTTCCCACCAGCCGTCCTGCCCGCTCTGTTTCTCTAGGGGTACTGTGCCCATTCATTCCTGATACTCAGAGGGTTGCGGGATGGAGTACCAGTAACACCAGCAGGAAATAAAGATGTGCTTGACCCAGACAAGTTTGATGTGTGTGTATGTGTATGTGTGTGTGTGTGTGTAAGAGAGAAATACCTGTAGCTGGGCATGGTGGTACACTCCTGTTATCTTGTAATCTTGGCATTCTGGGAGGCTAAAGCAGGAGGCTCACATGTTTGAGCCCATCCTGGGGCAACTTATCAAGACCTTGTCTCAAAATAAAAGAGCTGGGGATGTAGTTCACTGTGAAGGACCAGGGTTCAATCCCCAGTAGCAAGGGAGGGGACAGGAAGAGGGGAGACAGAAGCTTGGAAGGGCAGAGTCTCTTAGGACAAGCACAGCCTCTGCGTTTACAGCTTCTGAAGATCAGAGAAGCCCCTAAGATGTCAGGGGGTAAAAGCGCCCAGCATGGAGGAGCTGCCCAGTAAGCAGTCATGAAATAAAGGGACCACAGAGCTGGGACAGTGGGAGGGGCAGGGTGTCAGGTAGTTAGGATGTAACAGTGTGCCTAAGGCGGAGGAGTTTGGTGTGTTGGGTTCCAGAGAGGGGGCGCCTTGAGTAGCAGTTCTGAGCTCCTGGTGGGGAGAGTTCTAGGGAGTGTGAGGGTGAAGGAAGGCCAGAAGGAGCAGAGGCCTGGGTTCCAGGATAACCTATGAGTCTTACACTGTGGCCACCAGAGGGCGCTGTGGGTGCAGGGCATAGCTCTGGAGGGAGATATGTGCGCGTGCGTGCGAGGTTCCGGGCGGGAATGCCGCCTAAGGAGACCACTAGGGGAGCGCCGCTGCCTTTCTTTCTGAAGCCCCGGGGCGGGAAGAAGATAAGACTTCCGGCCAGGCTAAACAGGCCAGGACTTGAGTCATCGGAGACTGATGGTGAGGTCACTGAGAATGGAGACAGAATGCTCCAGTATGTGTGCATAAAGCCGAACAGTGCAGAATTGTGCCTTCGGTACAGTGTGTCACAGGGATGTGGTCTGCCCTCCCGAGATCATCTGGCTTGGCCATACAGTTTGAATCGCACATACATACACTTCTGTGACTGCCCATTTCTGACACATCCACCCACACGGGCAATCTGTGTGTGAGAAGAGAGAGACACAGACAGACAGGCAGATTAGGGATTGAACCCAGGGTTACATCTCTAGTCCTTTTTTATTTTGTATTTATTTTGAGACAGGGTCTTGCCAAGTTTCTAACTTGCCTAGGATAGGCTCAAACTTGGAATCCTCCTGCCTCAGTTTCCCACGGTGCTGAGATTACAGGTGTGCACCACCAATTCAGTTCCACACGGGCAATTCTTTGTTTCTGTTGTCTTTTGTTTTTGGTTTTGTTTCAAGACAGGGTCTCAGTTATATAGTCCAGGCTGTCTTTGAACTCACGGTGGTCTTCCTGTCTGAGTCTCCTGAGTGCTGGGATGACAGGCATGTGCCACCAAGCCAGGCACACATGGGCAATTCTTATTCCTTATTTTTTCCCTAAAAGTCAGTAAAACCAAAGACAGGGACACAGAGGGGAAAAGGCTGACAAATATGGAGACCTAGAGACAGTGAGACAGGACTGACAGAAACAGGTTTGGGACAAGTGCTTGCGGGGGGGGGGGGGGGGGCGAGCAGTGCATGCGGCTCTCCTGGGCCACCCCTACCCAGCTCCTAGCCTTCCCCACCCTATGTCTAAATCCCAAACAGCTGGTCTATGAGATTCCAGCACCAACCTTCCAGACCCACCAACCAGCACATTCATTCCTCACCCTGGGCTCACCTGTCCCATCCCATTCCTGTCCCCACTCCAATCAAGCATGGCTAGGGATCGGGTTTCTCAGGAGGTACAGGCGAGAGGATGGTGCTGGGGCCAAGGGAGACCCCACTTTATCCTCCAATTGCCCACTGTGTGTTTTCAGGGAGGTCAAGACACTTAGCTGGAATTGTGAGTAGAGGAAGACCCAGGGGCCTTGGCAGGTGGGACCTGGGGAGCAGGCAGTGCCTGTCCTTAGGGTCCTCGCAGGTGTGGGCTATATTTGTTGTCATGCTGGGGATTGAACCCAGGCCCTTGTGCATCAGGTTGCCCTTCAGCCTGGAGCCACATCCCAACTCTAGGGGGAGTTCAGGCAGCAGGTTGGGCTCTCTGAGTCCCTGCTTGTGAGCTGGGCAGGGCTTTGATTTCTCTGCCTCCTGCCAAGGCACTGTCACTAGTCACCCAGGCTAGGGTCCTTGCCTTCTAATTTGCTGGCAGGGAGAGTCCCAGAGGTAGATGAAGGGCCTGAACCGGAATCTGTACCCCTCCCCACACCTGCTAAGCTGCTCTGGCAGGAAGCGGAAACCTTCTCCTGGCTTTGTTGGACTTCCTGGGGAAAGGGGAGCTGGTCCAGGGATGACTCAGCAGTGCCCTGCACCAAATCCAAGCCCTGGCCCTACCTGCATGTGCTTGCGTGCGTGCGTGCGTGCATGTGTGTGTGTGTTCTACCTACCCCCCAGGACACAGCACAGATCTGACCACATGCCCACTCTGCCATTTCCTGGAAGCGCGAGTATGTTCAGCTCTCAGGCACCTTCCCACAGGCCCAAAGTGGGGTCCGCCTGCAGGATGTCCTGTTCCCTGGGTCGAGGGTAGTGGGAGCATGTACGGGCATATATGTGGAAAGAGAAGACCGGGCAGGGCTGGGAGGCAGAGGCTTGAACATTGCCATGGGCCTGGAGATGGCCTTCCAGAGATTTCCCAACCAACAGCTCCCCCCAGGCTCCTCAGATCCACACCCACCTCCCCATTCCTCCCCCACACCCCTAAATCCCACAGCACTACCCCAAACTCACTGGGGCCTTTGTCCTAGCCCTGAGGCCCTGACTGTGGGCCTGTACCCTGTACTGAGAGTGACCCACTGTGACCCAGCCAGGACCCATTGTCCTGGCTGCCCGCCACCATGACACAGCAGCTCCCAAAAACTTTCAGAAATGCTTGGCCTGTCTGACCTCCAGGGGCAGGAAGACTTTGTGGGGGTGGCAGTCAGACCCCTGCCTGAGCAAAGACTTGGGTGGCTTTCCCAGCTTGCAAGAGTTCCTCATCCTTCCTGAGGCCTGACTTCTGCTTCCCCCGCTGCAAAGCAGCCAACTTCCTTGTGGGCAGGGAGAGCTGACAGTTGCCGGGGTAGAGCACTAGGAAAGGCCTGGGAAGGAGAGGCATGCAAAGCAGAGCGGAAGAGGGAGGATGTAAGCAACTCCGGGCTCAGGGCGCCACCGCCATCCCAGTGGGTGGGTGGCCTATGGCTTCTATGTTTACCCGCAAAGCTCTCCCCAGTGTTTACAGGGATCGTCAACAGAGGGGTGGCTGTTGACCATTTGGGACTGGAGTATCAGAAGGAGGCAGCCTACAGACTCCTGCCTGGCTCCCCTGTAAGACCCCAGGTGACATCTAGGGACTGCTGGTATCATTGGCAAGTGCCTCAGTTTCCTCATCAAAGCAAGCTGAGTTCACTCTGACAGTACTTCCTGGCAAGTGCGGTGACTCCAATGAGAAGGAGTCCTGGAGAGACCAAGGGATTAGGCAGTTGGGAAGGGGCTGGGGTGAAGGCAGGGGGTAGGTAAAAATGGGAGCCAGGAGGGAGCCTTGGGTCCCATGCTGAGTGGAGGGTGGCCCTCCCAGGAGGGGCACAGTCCTGGAGGAGCAGCCAAAGTCTCTGGCCACCCTTCTCGGGGCCTTAGGGAACAGCTGCGGGAAGGGGTCCCCCGACAGAGGCCTCCTGGCACCCTGCCACTCCTTATTTCTGGACCACAGCTGAGTCATGGGGGCTGGGGCGAGTGACAGGAATGGGTGTGTGTGTGGGTGACTGGAAGTAACGAAGACTGAGGGGTAGGAAGAGGGGTCCTCTTCAGGTCCAGGGGTCCTCCTGAAGTGTTGGCCTGTGCCTGGGGTGGTGGGTTAGCAAAAGGGGAGACAGAGAGGGGCCCCTGGGGTGAAGGAAGCGGGGAGGAGCGGGGAGAGAAGAGAGCCCTGGCCTTTCCCGCTTCCAGAGTGAGTGCGTGGCCCGCACCTGAGTCCCTCCTGCCCCTCCCCAGGTGCTGAGCCAAGCTGCCCCTTCCCGGCTCAGCCCCAGCCCCCGAGAGGCCCCTCGGCCTCGTTGGTGAGCTAGGGCAGGAGTGGGCACCCACTTTCTCCTTTCCCGCCTCCCTGAGTCTCTCTTCTGTGGTCCTGGGCTTTAGCCCTCCCCTGTGGGGTGGGAATGGAGCTGTCCCCGGGTTTCCGAGGCTTGAGGGGCTCCCTCCGACCGCCTCTGTGGGCAGCCCCGAGGGCACATTCCAGCAGAAATTAAATCACATTCCTCCATCCCTGCCAGGGCAGGATGCTGACAGCAGCTGACACCACAGGATCAAGTGGCAGCAGCTGGCTCCCCGAGGAGGGGTGGGGGCGGAGCTGGGGGAGCAGGGCTTTTCCCGGGAGGTAAAGGATGGACTCTGATTAGCCCACTGGGCACCAGGGCTGTGCAGAGCCTCAGGAAGGAGCCAGCCCGAGCGCTAGCACAGACGGGAAACCAGACCTGACAGGCTGACGAGGTGTCTATTGGACCTGTCTGAGAAGACCGTGTATGAATCCCCTAGCCTGTCTGGGCTGAGCCTACGAGGTGGAGGAGGGGGCCCTTTAAGAGCCTCATGCTGAGCCGCAGTCTTGGCAGGAGGCCAGAGCCAGGGCTTTGATTTCCTCTGGGGCTCTGGCAGCCGCAGGAGCGACAGGGACAGCAGCAGGCGGCTGAATGGAGTGCTCAGCCCCTGACCTCACCCTGCTGGCGGCGCCAAGGCCTGCACAGCCTTATAAGGAAATGCCCCAAACAAACTGAGGAAGCTACCTCCACCGCTCCCGCCACAGCCCTATTCTGAGGCTATATTTACCCAGAGGAGCCCCAGAATAGCGTCCTACTTGTCCTCCGTGGTGGGGGTGGGGGTAGGGGTGCTGTCTTCCTTCTCTCTCCTCATTCCCTCCCCTAGGGACTCCACCCTCAGAAGTGTGTCCCTTCTACTGGCCATTCATTCATTCATTCATTCATTCACTCTCTGTGTACTGAGCTGGGCTCCCGGCCCTGATCTGGGCTCTGGGCATGCAGCAGGACAAAGTGCTTGCTTTCCCAAAGCTCTCTGCCCTGACAGAGGCCTCCCAGTCCCGTCTTCCACCCTCCAGCACTTTGGGAGCCCTTCTCCAGCTCCTCTGAGGATGTCCCTTCGCTGGGAGACCCTTGGAGGTGCTGT
Organism: Dinomys branickii; assembly: GCA_004027595.1. Taxonomy (NCBI): domain Eukaryota; kingdom Metazoa; phylum Chordata; class Mammalia; order Rodentia; family Dinomyidae; genus Dinomys; species Dinomys branickii. Next base: position 75,624 of record PVLD010004640.1, read on the forward strand.
CCTGGCGCCTCCTCGTCCCCTGTCTCTCCCGTGTGGGATCTCTGGGCAACTCTTTTCCCCTAGTATTAGAGATTGAACCAAGGGCCTTTGTACTGAGCTACATCTGTCTTTTATTGGTTTTGAGACAGGGTTACTAAACTGTCCACCTGGGCTGCAATTTGTGCTCCTCCTGCCTCAGCCTCCCAGAGTGCTGGGATCACAGGCCCGCCCCACCACTCCCCGCTGACCCCAACTCTTGTCTCCAACCTCACCCTCTCTCCTGAGCTCCAAATCCACATGTATAAATGGAAGTCACACTTCCTGCTGGATTCTTCAGCTCAGAAAGAGACAGCAGCATCTCCTGGTGTAGGACGGCAGCCTGGGATTCTCTGCTGCCCTTTGCCCCTCAACAGCAGTTCTCAGTGTCCTGAGACCTGGCTTCCCCCTTCCCTCCATTCCCCTGCTCGGCTGCCCTGGACCTGGGCCTCTGGGTGCCTCCCAAGGCCTCATGCCTGCTCCAGTCTCTGCTCATGCAGCCGCAGCAGTGGGAGGTTTGGGGAAAACCTGCCTTCGTCTCCACCTACAACCTTGGAAGCCCCCATTCCTCCAGGAGGAGGTCGTGGCTTCCTCCACCACTGACACTTTCCTGTCTGCCTGCCTGTCCCGTCTCCTTCTACACCTTCCAGCCAGCCTTCTTCCCATCCCTCCGATGCCTCCTGCTGTCCCCCTTCCCCACTGGCCACTGCTGCTCACCCTTAAGGTCCCCAGGGCAGCAGCCCCCTGTCTGCACCTCCCAAAGTCCGCAGCCCAGGTTGGGGAGGTCCCTGCTCCACCTCCTGTAACCCAGAGCACTTCTTTCTTCCCTTTTCCCTTAAAAAATAAAATAAAATCAGCATATGTTTGTGATACAGAATAAATGCCTTCATTGTGGGGAACTGGCACAAACACAGAGCCATCTTGATCGCCTTTACCTCCCTCCCTCCATCCCATCGTTTCCATCTCCACAGTTGGTCTGTTTCACTTTTTTTTTTTTTTTTTTTTGCGGTACTGGGGATCTAACTCAGGACCCTGCGCTTGCTAGGCAAGCGCTTATTCCACTGAGCTATATCCCCAGCCCTTCCACAGTTGGTCTGCTTCCTTGTTTTGATTTCCACTTCGAAGTCTGCTCCATCAGTTTCCACTTGCAAGTCTTCTGCCTTGGAAGGAGGTAAGGGCTCCTTCGCAAGGGGACTTATTATTTGTTCCTGGATTCCCAGGGCCCGCTTAGTACATAACACATAGTAGATGCTCAGTAAATAACTGTTGGAAGGCTGGGCATGGTGGCACATGTCTGTAATCCCAGCACTTGGGAGGCTGAGGCAGGAGGATCACCATGAGTTTGAGGTCAGCCTGGGCTACAATAATAGTGAGACCTCATTTAAAAAAAAAAAGTTGTTGGAAAATGACAGTCACCCCTCTTATTCCTGTCCCTGTCCAACCTTCATTTCTTCTGCTGCATGGAAGGTTCATCACTTTCAAGGACACCACATCTACTGTACACCAACTGTCAGGGCACCCTCATTCCTGAGCCTGGAGTTGTGGCCCAGGTCTGTAATTCTAGCACTCTGGGAGGTTGAGACAGAAGCACCACATGTTTGAGCCCAGACTGGACAACTTAGCAACTTAGTGAGACCCTCTCTCAAAATTTAAGAAATAAAGATAAAAAGAGCTTGGGCTGTGGATATAGCTTAGTGGAATAAGCACCCGCCTGGCAAGCGCAGAAAACAAAAAACAAAAACAGAACAAAACAAGATGAAAAGGGCTCCAGACAAAGCTCAACACAAAGGCTCTGGGTTCAATCTCCAGTGCCACAATAGAGTTTTGTAAAAAGTCCTCCCTCCTGTCTAATTTATATCCCTCCCTGTTTGGGATTACTGACAGCAGTGGCCAGTTTGGGTAGCGCTGTAGAGGGTGTGGGCTCTTGTGGAGGCAGGAAGGTCAGCCAGCACAGAGAATGACCACTTGACTCGGCCTCTGTCCTTGGCCCTTGCCCAAGCCGGGTGCCCAAGGCCTGGGTGCTTCCATCCCATTAAAGGGGCCAGGAATGGGCCTTACTGGCCTGGATGCCTCAAAGCCTACTGGCCTGGATGCCTCAAAGCCTATCAGGATCAGAAAAGGCCTTGTTAGCAGTGAGTACAGGAAGGAAAGAGAGCGAGGCTTGGGTTGCCAGATGGGTGGGGTGGGACAGACAGACTCCGGACCCCAAGGGTAGGGCGGGTGTGAGACAGGGCCCAGGTGCCCTGGAAACAGGCATGGAGCCAGAGGGGCCCAAGTTCATCATTAGTCTAACCCACCTCGGACCACAAAGAGAAAGAGCTTGCTCCTGGTTGGGACCAGGGGATATAAAATAATTTTTTCCTATGTTAGGGACCAAGTTACGTGACTGAGGTCCTGGAGTCCTGACTGTGGTTCTGTGGTCTGAGCGAGGGACAGGAGAGTTTGCAGAGCCACATGCTCTCTGGCCTTGCTGGGAAAGCTCATAGGCACAGCATCCTGAGACGAGATAATACCTAGACAAAATGTAGGCATCCGGGGAAGAACTACCTTCTGCTTCTCCGTGACTAATACTTCTATCTTTTTTTTTTGCGGTACTGGGGATCAAACTCAGGACCTTGCACTTGCCACACAGGCACTTATTCTATTGAGCTATAGCCCCAGCCCTCTGTGACTAATAAAAACGGGCAACACCAAGCTTAGAGTCAGTCTGCTAGAGACCAACTCCTCCCCGTCCCCACCTTACACCAAGAGACACGGTCTTTTCTCCATCCTCATTCTAGACCTTTGCCCCATCAGGGTCCCCCTCCCCTGCACGAGCCTCCCCACCATCAGTCCCCAGTGCAGAGCAGGCTTGGCAGCCCCTCCCACTCCCTGGGCTCCCTGGACGTTTAGGGGTCCTTAGCTCCTGCTCCCGCAGAGCTGCAGAGGTGTGGTTTCCATTGGTGTACCCTCAGTTCCAGGCCTTCAGGCCCCATCTCGCAGTTCCCCTAGTCCCTTGCCCTTCACAGGAGCCCCAGGCCTCCTGGGAGGTGGGGCCGGGGAGAAGTGGGAGCCTGGGTGGAGGGTGGGTCTGTCAGCCTCTTACCCAGGGATCCCCTCACTCCAGGCTCTCATCGGATAACTCCCTTGCCTCTCCCCTTCCCGCCTGGTTAGGCTGTGAGGAAAGTCCTGCTGCAGCTCTGAGGAAGATGCTAGGCACAGCGATGGCGAACCTTTTAGAGGCGAGTGCCTAAACTGCAACCCCAAACCCACTTATTTATTGCAGATGCCAACCCTGCAATTAAACCTGAGTACAGAAACATACACTAACAACTTTAAAAGAAAAACAAATAACAGGCATGCCATTGATTCCTCACCACTGTCTAGAGGGGCCAGAGGTTTCCCCCTGGATTCTCCTGCTCTCACTACCCTAGGAGGCCCCTCCAACCTACCCAGCCTGCCCTCCCTCCCAGAGGTTAAATGCTGACCTGAGGCGACAGAGGACCCCTCTGACCTGGACCCCGCGCTGACCCACCCAGTCATCACAAGCCAGACAACTGTTTGGGTTTGGGGACAAGGGGGCTTATTATGCTGGCGACACTGGAGTGGTCCATGTAAGGGTGGGGGCGGCCGAAAGCTTATCCCCTGTAATCAGTGCTGTGGGCAGATGATGACTGGGCCTAGACTCTAGCCCTTCTGCAGGCACCAAGGTCACCTGGACTGGCCCCCCAGAACACCTTTGTCCCCATGCAGTGTCCCAAGGGTGGCCCCTCCCACACCATCACCACCACTCCGCTCTTGTGCTAGCCAAGGAGGATCGTGGATCTGAGTGCAGGAAGGAAGAGAACAGACTTCTGTAGGCAGAGGCATGACTTTATTCAAGCATGGATGAGCCAGGCAGGGCCACCACATGGCCGAGACAAGGGGGTCAGGACACAGGCGCACCCCTCACCTCCATTAGCCACAGGCCAGACCTCCCCAAAGGCGGACTCTTTCCCCACAGAGAGGGCGCTGCCCAGACTTTTCCCAGTGCTGGGGTGCAGAGGAAGGGGAACCTAGCACTACAGGGGTTCCACTGTATTAGCTGCTGGGTCGAGTGAAGCAGGTGTCTCCAGGCAGCGTCCAAGGTTTGGTTCCCAGAGCCTCCAGTTTTGGAATAGCTCCTTTGACACACACTACTCCACCTTAGCCGGCCAAGCTTCTCCCTCTCAGATGAAACCGTGGGCCAAGAGATCATAAGTTAAGGGTGCCACCCCTGGGGGGGTCTTGGGGACAGTGTCCCCCAGATGCTGGTGTCCAGGGGTCTGCTCTAGTCTTCCCCAGAGGACCAGGAGTCACCATCTCCTCCCCTGGGAGTGAACTTCAGGAACTGGCTGGGGCCCAGGTGCAGAGGAGCCCCTGCCCATGGGGTCTTCAGGGCAACCCCATCCTCCTTCTGTGAGGGGGCCCCTCCCTCCCCATCAGGGGGATCCGGGGTCCCATGCCCCCCTCCCTTGGACTGCTCCAGCCCATTCACCACCATCCCACTTGTGTGCTCTGACTCCTTCCCTAAGTTGGGGGCTCCATTGACACTGTGAGTGTCTCCTGGGCTTGTGTCCTCCGACCCACGGGGGGTCTCCAAAGGACCAGGGACTTGGTCCTCCTTCTCCCAGGGAGCAGAGTCAGACTCCTCTGAGCCGGAAGGCTCAGCACTGTCCTGGGACTCGGTCTCCAGGGCAGTCACAGGGGGATCAGCCATAGCACCCTGCACGCCATCATCCCAGGGGACACTAATGCCCAGGGGTTCGGGTGCCAGGCAGTCCTCTGTCTGAGAGCTGCTCACGGCCTGCAGGCTTCCCACAGAGGACCCTGGTCCCCACCTCGGAGCCCCTAGCTCCCGCCCCTCCTCCTCTTCTGCCTCCTCCCCACTCTCTTCATCTGCAAACCCATCAGACTCCCTGTCCTGATCCCAGACCGCAGGCTCCGGCAGTTGGGCCGCCTGGCCTAGAGCTTCTGCCGCCTTCCTGGGGGCCCCAGAAAGAAAAGAAGCCTCTGTCTGCAAGTCCTCGAATTCGTCTGATAGCTCAGAATCCTGGCCACGATCCTCTTCCCCATCCTCCTCTTTCTCCTCCTCCTCTTCCTCCTCCTCCTCCTCTGAGCGTGGGCCCAGAACAGTAGGGTCCCAGCCCTCCTTCCTGGCCTCGCCCTGAGGGGAGGGCCTCTGCTCTCCCACCACATCCCACCCAGGGGACGAGGGGGATCTGAGGTACAGGCCCAGGGGAGTGGAGTCAGGAAGGGTTTCCCCAAGCTCATCTGCTTCGCTCTCAGCCCTGCTCTCCTCCTCCTCCTCCTCCTCCTCCTCCTCCTCCTGGAGGTCCTCAGGAGTCTCCTCAGGACCAAGCTCCTCCTGCTCATCCTCCCCCTTTCTCAGGGCTTCAGCTGTCCCTGGGAGCCCCCCGCCAGCTTCCTGGCCCCCCTCATTCTGGAGCCCAGGGGAATCTTCCAGGATCAGGGTGGGTGCATGGGGCTCAGTGGGCCCCAGCACTGGTTGTGTGTCCTGAGCATCCTCTGACCCCAAGGGCCTGGGCTTCGGGGCAGCAGTGGAGGACACTTCCTCCACTCCCACAGAGGCCTCAGGCTCTGACTCTTCCCAGCCCTTGCGAGGGTCCCCAAGGTCCCTGCTCCTGCTGGGCAGGTTGGGCAGTGCTGCCTCCATGTGGTCCTTCCTGGGTCTTTCCAAGCCCTCAGCACTCTGGGCCTCCAGACTGTCCTCTCCTGTTGGTGGCTGCACAGCCTCCTCCAGGGCAGGGTGTGCCAGGTCCTCCTGGTCCTCCAGCCCTCCTACCTCCTGCTCCAGTCCCAGCTCAGCTCCTGCAGCAAACTCTCCCTTGGCTGTCTCTGCCCCCCAGGTGACCTCTAGTGAGGCTTGGTCACCCCCTGGGCCCTCATCCTCATCTTTCTGCTGGGCGTCTGTCACCTCTGCCATCCCCTGGGAAGCTTCGAGGCCTAGGGTCCCCACCTGCTCTGGTGGCCCTTCCAGGTCCTGGGGGCCCTCAGCGCCTCCCTGCCCGCAGGCTCCCTCAGCTGGGGCCCTCTGCTCTTTGGGCTCAGGGCTCCCTGTGCTCCAGGCCTCTGCTACTGAATTCCCATCCTGCTCCCTCAGGCCCAGCTCTGCCTCACCCTCATCTCCCACTCCCTCCCTGCTAGATGGGGCTTCCTGACCTGGATCTTGGTCTCCCATGGCTACATCCTCACACCTCTGCTGATTCTCAGACAGAGGCAACTCCTGTGCTTCTTCTTCCAGAGACTTCAGTAACTCTTGTTTCTCTCCATTCAACAGGTTCCCTTCCTTTTCTAGGTCTTTGTGACCTTCCTTCCCTGCCTCCTCTGCAGACAAGTTCTCAAGGTTCCACTCGCCCGGAGGTCTCAGCATTTCTTGAGTCCCCTTTTCTTGGGGACTTGGTGTCTGGTGGTTCTCTTCCACAGACCCCAGTGTTTCTTGAATTTCCTTCTCTAAAGGTTTCACTGTCTGTCTATTCCTTTCTTCTAGTGACCACAGTGATTCTTGAGCTTCTAGAGCTGTTAGCATTTCCAGGTCCTCTTCTGCAGACATCAGTGGCTCTAGCTTCTGTGTGTCTGAAGATCTCACTGGCTCTGTGTGTTCCACTTCTAGAGATCTGAATAATTCCTGATGTTCTTTATCAGAAGATCCAACTACCTCTTGTTCATTTCCAAGAGATTCCAGTGACTCTGGATTCACATTTTCTAGCAGTCTCAGTGTCACTTGGCCTTCTTCCCCTAGAGCCCTCAGGGACTGTTCAGTTTCTTTTTCAAGAGTTTTCAATGTCTCTTGATCTTCCTCTAGAGGCCTCAGTAGCTCCTGATTCTCTTTTCCTAGAGGGCTCATGGTCTTTTGATCCTCTTCTTCCAGAGACTCCATTGGCTCCTGGTTCTCTTTTTCTAGAGGTCTTGAATTCTTCTGGTCTTCTTCTTCCTGAGTCCACAGTGGCCCCTGATCCTCTTTTTCTAGAGGTCTCAAGGTCTCCTGATCTTCTAGAGACCCCAGTGGTTCCTGGTTCTCATTTTCTAGAGGTCTCACAATCTTCTCCTCCTCCTCCTCTCCTAGAGACCTCAGGGACTCCTGGTTCTCTTTTTCTAGGGCTCTCACATTCTCTTGGTCTGCTGTTTCTAGAGACTTTAGAGACTCCTGACCATCTTTTTCTAGAGTTCTTGCAAATTCTTCACCCTCTTCCTCTAGAGACTTCAGTAACTCCTGCTTCTCGTTTTCTAAAGGTCTCACAATCTTCTCATTCTCTTCTATAGAGGTCAGTGGCTCCTGAATATCTTTAAAGGTCTCCTGGGTCTCATCTTCAAGAGACTCCAGGGACTCCTGATTCTCTTTTGGTAGAAATTTCTGTATCTCCTGATCCTCTGCTTCTTGAGAACTCAGTGGCTTTTGGGTCTCCTTTTTAAGAGTTCTCAATGACTCTTCTAAATTCTGCTCTTCTAGGGATCTCACTAGTTCTTGATTTTCCTTTCCTGGAAGTAAAATGGTCTCCAGATTACCTTCATGAGATGGCATTAGTTCTTGGTTCTCCATTTCCAAAGACCTCAATGTCTGGGAGTCCTCTCTTCCTACAGATTTGGGTAATTCAGTGACTTCCTTTTCTAGAAGTCTCTCTGCTTCCATGTCTTTTTCTTCTAAAGACCTCAATTCTTCTTGATTTTCTTTTTCTAGACTTTTTAGTGTTTCTAAGTTCTCTTCTTCTAGAGACTTCAGAGATTCCTGATTTTCTCTCTTTTGGGCCTCATGGCTCTGGTTCTCCAGAGGCATCAGTGGCTTTTGAATCTCCTCTCCCAGAGCCTTCAGGGTTTCTTTTTCCAGAGGCCTGTGGGTGTCCTGGGCTTCCTTCACGTCCAGGTCTCCTCCTTCTTGACATGTTTGCTGCTGCAAGCTGCTCACTACTTGGATCTCTATGTCTGCTTCTTTCTCTACCAGTCCCCAGATCTGCCCTTTACCTTCCTCCTGGAATCCGCTAGATGCTCCAGACCCAGTGGGTTCTCTGTCTTTTGCCTCTAAACTGGGCTGATCAGGGCTGAGGGGTGGGGCTAAGGAGGCCTGGTCCTCAGGGCACTGACCTGGACTGGCCTCTTGCTGCTTGCCACCAGGCTCCTCTGGTCCTGGAAGGATGCTGGTAGTGACTGCTGCCTGGGCTTCTGCCCACAGTGGCCCTGGAGCCTGTTGCCTCCCATCCTGTTGTGGGAGCAGGGAGCAAGGGCCATCCTGGGTTCTGGCCTCTGCATTTGCAGCAGAGCAGGGAGCCTGAGGCGTGGGTGGGATAGGGGTGCTGGCTAAGGTGGGGGTACGGGCCTGGAGGAACTCCTGGCTCTTCAGAAAGGCTGGCACAGGTGTCTGGAGGGTGTTAGGCAAGAGGGAGGGGAGGGAAGTTGGGCTGAAGACAGGTCCCAGACGCTGGCCCTCTGGGGTCCCAGGGAAATACAGCTCCAGCTTGGGGTCTGGAAAGGCAGAGGAGGAGACAATGTTAGTGGATGGTGGGGGCGGGTGGGGGGGAGGCAAGCAGCACTCACTTCTAGCAAGAGTGTCCAAACGTGCTGCCCTGGCTCCCCACAGCCCAGGCTGAGAGTGTGCTCAGTGCTGTTGGGGGCCAAGGCTTTAAGACTTAGATTGGTGCCTTTCAGGAAAGGTCTGTCTCAGGTAAGAACAAAGAAGGGTAGAGTTTTAGGGGTACTTGGCTCTTCCTCTTACCCTGGAGGCTGAGAGAAGCCTTGGAACTGCCACCAGGAGTCTGCAGCCTGGAGTTCTCAGCCTCTAGAAGGGTCCTGAGGAGGAGGGAGGACAGCTGGGTCAGCCTTCTGCCCAGGACCAGCAGGGGCGAGCTCAGTGCCTCACCGCACATACTGGCTCGGCAGGCTCCCTCTGCACTTTTACCGTGATCACGCAAAGCCACACCGGAGCTGAAATCACAGTCACAAACCCACAGACATCACACACAGTCACACGCACACTTGGGACCTCACAGACACATTGCAGTTCCCACGCAGTCAGACACAGAGCCATCCGCACACCCACACAGGCTCAGGCTGGTCTCCTCCCCCACCCGGGCCAATGACCTCATCCCGGGGTGGGGGGCTGATTCTCATGCTAATCACTGCCTTTGTCCATGCAGCCATCTGGAGGGTCTGAGAAGGGGGGCTTCTCAGGGAAGTGGGAATTCTCAGGCTGTTCCCATGGGATTGGCCCCCTTTACTTCCCCCAGGGCCCCCAGAGCAGTGACAGACAAAAGCGAATGAATTCAGCGCCCTCTCTCCAAATCCTTCTCATGCCACACAACCCAGTGGTGACTCCTCCTCAGGACCTGTCCAGGGCCACCTCTCCTCCCTCTGTGGTTTGACTGGGGTCACTACCCTGCCTTGGAGGCCAACGCGCCATGGAGGGCTTTGTTTCAGCCCCCCTACCCTGCCTTTTCTGCAGGGGTCTTAGGGAGGGGCCCTCTTCTAATAGCAGGTCCTGCCACAGCCTCCATCTCACGGTAGTGCAAAGCCCTTCCTTAGGCTCCATTGTTGGACACGCAGCCCACTGGACCAGTGTCCCAGAAGACAGAAGACTTTGCTGAGGCCACGGAACCAGTGAGAAGCAGCGGAAAAGGCGGTCAGTGAGCTGGCAGAGCCAAAAAGGCACTAAGTCTGGAGAGGAGTCTGGCCCCTGATGTCAGGTTAGAAAGGGCTGTGGAAGTCATAAAGCCCAACTCGTCCCCTGTGGCCAGGCCAAGTGGCAAGTCAGAGTGACCTCCCAGACCTACAAGGTTGCCCAGCCTCACAGCCTGCCCCTGGGTCATCCCCTCCCCCGGGTGTGTGCGAGAACTAATGCCATAGAGGGTGTCTCAGTCCCCCGGATGCAGACACCCTATATGTGATATGTGTGCACCCCTCTCCTGAGACTGTCCCACGCAGCAATGTCACAGCTCCTTGCAGGACTTCCTGGAAAGGGAACACTTATTTCTCTGGTCATGAAGCCAAGGGGGAGCAGGTGGGGACATGAGATGTGCCCTTGTGTGGAAGTGACCAGTTTAGAGTCACAAAACCCAGTGGTGGCAGAGCTGTGACCACCATGCCTCTGGGCCCATTCAGCTAGCTGTAGCACCTCTGCTCCTGAATGCGTATGTACGAGTGAATGTTCGATGGGTACCCTGGCTTCATGCCATACCTGTACGTGGCCACCTCCAGGCTGAGGGACATCTTGAGGTGTGCCAGCTGCTGCCGGCCCTCCAGGACTTGGGCGATCTGGCTCTGCAGGCCCTGCTTTTCCTGCTCCAGGGCCTCCACAGCCAGCTGCAGAGCAAGCCAAATGGTCAGTGGAGGGGGATGGTGCTCCTGGGCCTGGGAGTACCTCCTGCTCCTCACTGAGTTGTCAGTAGGACAGGCTGGGCCCCTCTTCCTCGACCCCTCCTTGCCCAGGGAACCTCTGCTGGGTGCCCGGATGAGAACAGGGGCCCCTCAGTCCTCTCTCTCTCGCTGCCCTGCTGCTCCTTGGGATGCTGATTAAACAGGCGCATGTGCTGCTGAGAATTCAGCTCCCACAGGAAGGGGGAGGCAAGGGAGGAGAGGAGATGCCTTACAGAAAGGAGAGGGAGAAAGTGGAAGCAGAAGGAAAAACGATTAATCAAGAGCCAGGAAGCCAAACAGCCCTGTCCCCTCCTTGTCTCCTCACCCAGTCACACACCCCCACACACAAATTCTGGAATCTTCCTCCAAGGAGGGGGGTGGGAAGGGGCCTCAGCAAGACCGCTGTCTGGCCCTGTCAGGAAGCTATTTTCTCAGCTGTTGGGTCACATCTGCACCGTATGAAGGGGAACAGCTGTCCTAGGCCTCTGAAATATGCTCCAGGGAGTGGGAAGCCATGACCTGGGGGCTCATCTAGGGCCCTGGCTCCCCCAGACAGCTGGTAGGGACTTGGAGATTCCGAGTGGCCAAGTGCTGGGCCTAGGGTGGGCCAGGACCTTCACAGGACAGGCAGGTGCACGGAGTGTGTCAGGGGCTGTGCATGGAGGGCTGGGACCCCATCCTACCCACCCGCCCTGGACCAGGTGTGAAAGTCCAGGGCTTGGGGTGGGACTTCTGAGCATTAGTTCCTGAGGGGAAAGTCTTTTCCTAGAAAGTCTCCTGGTGCCCGGTCGCACACAGGTCTGCCTCATCCTCACCTGGAACTTTTCGGTGGCTCGTAGCCGCTCCTGCCAGCGGCCCTCCAGCCTCTGCTCCAACGCCACCCTGCGTTCCTGGAGGCCGCCACGCTCCGCGCGGAGCTGCTGCAGCTCCAGGCGGCCTTCCCGGACACCCTGCATCGCGCGTCCCAGCCTCTCGCGGGCTTGGCCCAGCGACGTCTCCAGGTGCGCCACTCGCTCCTGGTAGCCACGCACTGCCCCGCGCCACGCCTCGCCCAGCCGCCGGGCCAGCTCCTCCACCTCCGGGGCTGGCGCTGGGGACCCGCGGGGTGGCGCGGGGCGGCGTGGGGCGCAGGCCACTTGTGCGTGCAGACTGGCGCGCTCCTCCTCGTGCGCCGCGCGCAGTGCCTCCAGCTCGCGCTCCAGCTCGGCCGCCTGAGCGCTCAGCCAGTCCCGGGCGCGCTGCTCGGCCTCCACCGCGCGCCGGCTGCGCGCAGCCTCCTCGACCGAGCGCTCCCGGGCCGTCCGCAGCTGCTGGCACCGGCCAGCCACACCCTCCAGCTCATCCGCCAGGCTGTCGCGCTGCACCTCGGCCGCATGCTTCTCCCGCCAGCGCTGGTCCACGAGGGCGCGCAGAGCCGCCAGCTCGCCGTCGGCGCCCGCCCGCCAGGAGGTGTCCCCGGACTGTGCCCGGAGGCCCCCAAGCTCCCCGCTCAGCTGCGCGTTCTGCTCCTCCAGCGCCTTTACTCGGGCCAGATAGGCCTCCAGGCGCCGGTTGAGCTCCCACAGCTGGAAGGACTCCTCCCCCACGCAGCCGTCCATGCTGCTAGTCGGATCACCAAGGGCGGATGGACGCAGGGCGAGAGGAGAGAGCGGAGGCGCTCCGAGCTCTGGGCCGCAGAGAAGAGACCTGCGGGGACAATGACTGGGCGGAGCGGCCGAGCATCTGAGCCCGGGTCGGAGCGAGGCTATTCATACTCCCGCCGGCCGGGCGGCGAGGGGCGGGCCCAGGCTTAACCCGTTAGAGCCCGGGAGAGGGGCAGCTCTGTTCCTGCGTCCCCAGAGCGCGGGCGAGCGGAACTGGGGAAGGGCCCAGGACCTGCTAAACCAAAGGTTCGGCCGGCGTGGCGGCGCACGCACACCTGACCCCAACATTCAGGAGGGTGAGGCAGGAGGGTCACAAGTTAGAGTCGAGCCTGGGAAATATAGGGAGACCCTGTCAAGGAGTTGGGGTCTAGGAATGTAGCTCACTGTGAAGGCTGTGGATACTGAAAAAGAAAAGAGGAAGGGGGGAGAGAGAGAGAGAGAGAGAGAGAGAGAGAGAGAGAGAGAGAGAGAGAGAAAGGGAAGGAGAAAGGAAAAGTTACAGAACTGGGCCTGTGTGCTTGGGGTTGCGAGTCTCAACTATGTAAAATCATCTCGGCCTTAGTTTCCACACCCAGAGACGGGAGCAATGAAAGCCATTGTTGTAAATAGCGAATGCGCGCGCTGGAGGGGCAGCCTCGCAGGGACAGCAAGGCAGACACTGCGTGGAAAGTGGGAAGGACAAAGTAGTGGGGATCCAACACGTGTGCGCTCACCAGCGCCGGGGCCTGGCCTTCCCCAGGACGGAGGATAACCGGGGACGTCAGAGCATCGGTACCCTCATCTCTCCTCCGCCCTTCCTGTCCTCCGCCCCGTAACAGGAGCGTCCTGTGCTGCCCAGGACGCACTCCCGCACTCCCGAGCCAGGCTGCGGCGTAGCGGTAGAGGCCCTGATCACCTCAAAGCTGCCTGGGGCTCAACACCACCACCCCACCCCGCAAACAAACAAACGAACGAACAATCCCGAAGTTAGTTCTCGAGGCCAGGCAAAGGCGCCACACCCATCCAAGCGAGGAACTGGGGGAAGAGGGCACCCCCTGGTGGCGTACAATGGTCCAGAAGTGGGAAAACGCATGAGGAGGGAAGCCACGCCCTTTTCTTCAGGACAGGTCCCCGTTTCCTTTGTTATTTGTTTACTTGTATGTTGAGCCAAGCTCTCGCCAAATTTCCCAGTTAGGTTCGAACTTGCAATCCTCCTGCCTCAACCTCCCAGCTTCCAGGTGCATGCCTCCGAGTACCAATTTTTTTTCCCTCAGCATTAAGGATTGAACCCAGAACTTTCTCACACTGAGCTACATCCCCAGACCTCTTTGAGACAGGGTCTCTCTAAGTCTCTAAACTTCCCAGGATGGGTTTTAACTTGTGATCCTTCTGCCTTGGCCTCCCACAGTGCTGAGAATACAAGTGTGCACCTCTATGTACAGTGCCAAATCTTGTTCTAACATTTAACTTACATGATCTGACTTAATCTTTAACATATCCTTTTGCTCAGGAAGCAGAGAGCTCACTGAGGATGGTGGTGGTTGGAAACTTTGTGGAGGGGGCAGTCCCTCAGTGCAGTGGGGAGGGACCCCTGGGGCCTGCGGTAGGTAAAGGAAAAGCCGGACAGCGAAGGAGATGGGAATGAGACAGAGGGTCCTTGGAGGAAGGAATTTCTGCTCATGTAAATGCAATTTTCCTCTACAAGTGTTTACTAAGCACCTACTATGTGTCAGCACTGGAAAAGATCACAGGGACTCTGCCCCTGCCCCGAGACACCCATAGGGACAACACCCAGGGAAGACGGTTAGTTCTGTGTCAAATGCAAAGCAGGGACTCTGAGTTACACTTTCTAGCCAAATGCCGTGGAACAATAACAGACCTTCTCTAATGGAGCCTGGCTGTTAGGTAAAGAGCAGCACACCCTGCATGTGTGCCCTAAGCATCAGTCTCACATTTCGGAGATTCCCAGGTCTTTGGGCCTGTTCTGAGGACCACCACAAGGAGAATCCTGAAGCTGCAGGAAGCTCCTGCCTGGGAACCATCTGGTGAGCTTTGGGGACCCCAAAGGGCAGAGGAGGTCAGGACACTGGGGAAGAGCACGGTGCTGATGTTCTGAGCTATATCACCAGGCCAATAAGTAACTCTAGACCTTCTTTTCTTTTTTTATTTTGTCCCAGAAATTGAACTCAGGACCTTGCACTTGCCAGGCAGGTCTTTATACCACTGAACATGCTGGTTTCTCTTTAGATTGAATAAATCTTTCGCCTTTTTACCACTGAGCTACATCCCCAGCCTTGTAACCCTCTTTGAAGCAGGGAGGAAAATGTGGCTCTTCCCTGGGTACCAGTGGGGCTCTGTGGACACCAGGTGGACCAAGAGCACCTCTCTTCCTCAGCCCTGGCATAGGTTGCCAGGATTCTTGTGATGCCTTTGGCTGCCCTTGTGTCCTTTCCTTGAGTGTAGAACTTCGGGGCTCTGTGACTCTGCAGAGATGGATGTGAGGGAGCTCAGGGATTCCAGGGCTGCCCTGAGGCCATTCTGCCCTTGGCCCTGATTTTAAAGCCTTGAATGAAACACAGAAGCCATGTTTATCAAATCTGCAGATTATACAAAAACTGAGAGTTATATTTTGACAGATTAGGAAAACATAGACCAAATGACATTTAATAGGGATAAATGGAAAATTCTACTTTTGCTTTATTTTATTTTTAGGGTTTTCTTGGTCTTTTTTGTGACAGAGTGTCTGTGTAGTGCAGGCCAGCCTTGAACTCACTATGGATCCAGGGTGGTCCTGAACTCGTGGCACTCCTCCTGCTTCAGCCTCCCGAGCGCTGGGATTACAAGTGGGCACCACCATGAGTGGCTAAAATTCTGCTTTTGCTTTGAACAAATCAACAGCATAAGGAGTGGGGAGACCAACTAAGTAGGGAGCACATCTGATGAAGAAGAACCGAGGAAATGAGCAGATTGCAAGTTGGTTAGGCACCGACATAGTGAAGTAGCTAGAGAAGTAGAAAGGATGAGCAATTAACATGTGCAGGGCATCCACGTAAGGGATGGTGAGGTCCCTGTTGGCCTCCACTGGAGTCTTGTGGTGGACACTGCATCTTAAGAAGGCAGGTTGAAGTCTCATCCCAGACACGGTTGACCAAGGGGTGAGGGAATTTAGAAAACTGATGATTGTTTGGAATCAGTTGTATCTCAGGATAACAGTTTTACTCCAAAGCTTAAAAATAATGGCCTCTGAGTGCCTCACAAAGTGGCAGACCCACCCTGAAGTCTTCTCCTGCCCCAGTTACACAGTTACACGGCAGGAGGTTGTGGAAAGACCAGGCAGGACACCAGGGATGGCTTTCTCCCCGCAACCCTGGAAGGGTGCCGCCCACCAAAGACAGTGGGAGGAGCCTCCCAAAGAAAGGGCTCAGGCCACACTGGTGTCCCTTCCTGGGAGCCATCCTGTTTGCCTGCCTTCTGGGCCTCCCTGATCCAGGGAAATGGGGCCTGGAGGAAAAGCAGGAAAGTGCCTGTGGGCTGCAAGGGTTCCAAGGAAGGAGCCTCCATGCGCTGGCCTCTTGGCATTGCCACCCCAGGGAGCTCTATCTGGGGACTCCAGATACAGTGGCACCCACCCCGCCCTCTGCAGAGAGGGAAGCTCCAGAGGAGCGGAAGGCAGTACAGAACATTTCTCTCTGCAGTGTGTGTCCTTTGACCTGGGCCTAGCTTAGCAAGTAAGGAAGAACTTTTTTTTTTTTAGGAAGAACTTTTTATTGGGGTTGGAAATTAAAGATTTATTTCTTTATTCTTACGGTGCTGGGGATCCAAAGCAGGGTCTTATGCATGCTAAGCACCTACACTGCTACTGAGCTACATAGTCAGTTCAAGGCCAGCCTTGACATGTGTCTGCCTGGCAATGCATTCAAGCAATGAGATCAGTGTGACCTGTGTCTTTATTCATGTATCTGCAGTGCTGGGGATGGAACCTGGGGCCTCACACCTGCTAAGCAAGCACTCTACCATCGAGCTGCATCCCCAGGCTTTTTTTAATTTTGTTTTTTGACCTGACAGACTGTGCAGTTCAAACTGGCCTTGAACTCACTATGTAGCCCAAGCTGGCCTTGAACTCAAAGCAATCTTTCTGCCTCAGCCTCCCGGGTGTGCCATCTGCCCAGCTTCATTCCCAGTTTTTAAAATTTTATTTTGAAACAGGGTCTTGCTAAGTTGCCCAGGCTGGCCAGGAATTTCCATTCCTCTGGCTTTAGTCTCCAGAGTAAGTAGCTAGGATTACATACACCACTGTGCTTGGGAATCAGCCTTTACGCAAGAAGAGAAGGTCAGAGGGAGGTGAAATGGACATCAGATGCTAGGGGAGCCCCAGCTTTAGCACTGTACCAAGCAATCTGGGGAAGTGGGAAAGGGCAAGCCCTCTTGTGAGCACCCGGTTTCTACCTGAGAGGCTGGGCACTGGCTGGTGCTTGTCTTCCTCCCGCTTCTCTTCCCAGCCAGGAAGGAGCTTGGAGCTGGTCCTAGGAGGGAAAAATGTCCTTCTCTGTCTAGTCTCTTTTTCCAACTGGGTGATGGCAAGACTGGCTTTCCTGCGTATGTCTGTCCTTCACAGCCACAGCAGAATGATGACCAACACTTTCTCCGCCCTCAGGGCAGAGATGGGAGCGCTACAGTGGGCAGAAGGAACCCAGTCTCACTATGGGATCTTGAACATGTCTTCACTGTGGACCTTGGTTTCCCCATCCATTCCTTCAAACAATATTCGTTTGCTAACTGCTGGGTACCAGGTGTCTAGTAGGTGCCTGGTAAATGTTAGAAAGCAATCAAAGATGACGCTCTGGACTCTGCCCCAAGGAGGCCCTGGTGTGCTGGCAACATGGGAGCCACACACTGTGAAGGAAGGGTCCAAGGTGTGGTCAGAGGAAGTAAGGAGTCTGGGAAGGGGTTTGACCTAGTCAGACAGGCATCTGAGAGGTCACGGGAGAACCGGGGTGGGTGGCAGTCAGGAGGCAGTTACCACCAGCAGGTGAGGTGCGGCACCGGAGCCAGGGCAGGAGAGGAGGGCAGAGACAGAGATGCGGGATTCTTAGGGTGTACAGGGCCCAAGTCCCATGTAGGAGGGAGGGAGAAGGAAGATGCTCCAGGGATGTGGCCGGCCCTGGAAGGGAAGAGGGCCCTGCCAGATGTGCAGAGTCCGAAGGACAATGCAAGGTTAGGGTGAACAAAGGACTTCAACAAGCTGTTCCCGTTTCTTGAAGAAGGAGGAGGAGAAGGAGGGAGGGGAGGAGAGGGGAGGAGAAGGAGAAGAAACTTACTTTGAGACTCAGTAAGTTGCAAGGCTGGATTCAAAATTATGACCCTCTTGCCTCGGCCTTCCAGAGTGGGACTGCAGGCACGCCCCACTAGAATTTTAACTCTGACGCTCTGCATTGTGTGATTTTGACTTGCGGCGTTTCCTGGTCTTTGCAACGTGTCCACCTGCGGAGGATGGGGGGCCGTGTGGCCAACAGGGGTCGCTACTGCCTCGGGGGAAGCTACGCCCTCTAGGAGACTGAATTTTTCAAGATTGATGGTGGCTGGTCATGGTGGCGTATACATGTAATCTCAGCACTCAGGAGCCTGAGGCAAGAGGATCACTGCGAGTTTAAGGCCATCCTGAATTACATAGCGAGACTGTCTGAAAAAAAAAGAAGCTAATGGTTACTGCTTATTGCAAAACACGTTCTCTTGTTGACGATGCAAAGCACATTGTACTGAGAATTCTTATATTTTCCTTTTTATTTCTTTAAACCTGGTAATAGTTTACACGCTCATAATCAGAATTTCAACATACCAAGCTCTATCTTAACACAAAAAGGTCTTTTTAAAAAGTCTAAGCTGTTAAAACTTGTCGATGGAGTATGAGTAGTAGAAGATGATTGGAGGGGAGGAAAGGCCTGCTGGCAGTATTCCTGTTATGCCATTGGTCTCCCCTAAACTCCCCCAAAGTTGATCTCAAGGACAGTGAAGTAGAGGAAGCTATAGGCACAGAACTCAAAAACCAAATGTTTGCCAGGGTGGTGACTCACACCTGTAATCCTAGTCCTCGGGAGGCTGAGGCAGGAGAGTCACTGTAAGTTTGAGGCCAGCCCAGACTACAAAGTGAGTTCAAGGCCAACCTGAACTGCATAGCAAAACCCTGTCTCAAAAGGACAGGAAGAGCCTAGGAGACAGCTCAGTAGCACAGCACTTGTCTGGCAAGCACAAGGTGCTGAGTTTGATTCCCAGTACCAAAGAAATAAATAAACCCAAATAGCAAAAGTATTTGAAGAGATAAAAGAAGAAACACATAAGCAAATGCGTAAGATAGTTACTGAGCTCAAAGAAGATTTAATTAAACATAAAGGATTTTCCTAATGAAATGCTCCACAGTCATAAAGAAAAAAAAACAAGTGATAAACTAATTGAATTAACCAAGACATACAAGACATGAATGATCAGGGCTGGAGGTACAGCTCAGTGGGCTAAGTGCTTGCCGCTAAGCACTACGGCCCTGAGTTCGATCCCCGGTCCCGGAAAAAAAAAAAAAAGACATGAATGATCACTTTGGTAGAAAATTAGAAAGTACGGAAAGAAAGCAAGCAGGAATGGCTGATATAAAAAGTTCAGTGGAAAGCATAGAAAGCAGGCTTGCCCAGGGTGAGGACAGAGTGTCAAAAATAGAAGACAAGGTGGATGTAGTAGACCATAAACTAAACAATGCCCTAACAATGACAAGACATCATGCAAGCTGGATCTAACAGCTGTTACGTGACCTAAAACAAAACACAACAACAAAAAGCCAGGCATAGTGGCACAACCTGTAATCCCACCACTCAGGAAGCTGAGGCAGGAGGATTGCTGCAAGTGCAAGATGAGCCTGGGCTACTGTTATGGCTTGTGTCTAGATGTCCCCTCCAATGCTTCATGTGGCTATAGGTGAGATTTTTTTCAGAGGCGGCTGGATTTAGAGTGTGATGCTAGGATTAAGGCTGTGTGATTACTAACCAGTCCACTGATGGCTTTGGCCCCACCCCAATCCTGGTAGCCTAGATACAATATAAAAGGGGCAGAAAGGTGCTGTCAAGGTCCCTTTAGCTCTTGTTGCTTTTGCTGTCCTCCTCTGCCGTAAACTGTTGCCCCTCCACTGTGCCACGCTGCCTTGGATCCAGCTGTTTATGGCCTGAAACCTTTACAAACTGTGAGCTAAATAAACCTTTCCTTCCTTAACTTTGGGTGTTGGGTATTTTGTCTCAGCAACAAGAGAAAAGTAACTAAGACAGCTACATACTGAGTTCAAGCCCAGCCTGAACTACCTAGTGAGATCTCAGAAACAAAACAAAACAAAACAAATCCCTCAGAATTATAGGGAAAACTAGAAGATGACTCAGAAGGTATTAAACATTTATTCACTGACAGGCAGGAAATTTTCCGAATGTAGAGAAAAATTTCAATATTCAAGTATAAGACACATCTAGAATGCCAAATAACCATGATCAGGAAAAAAACCTCTCCATGGCATACCATAATTCAAATTCCAGAAGTTCAGCAAAAGAAGAGAATTCTATAAGCTGTAACCTAGAAAGGCAAGCCCATAAGAATAACTACAGATTTTTTCACACAAACTTTAAAGGCCAGAAGCAGCAGCAAAGTTTTCCAAGCCATAAAATAAAACAGCTGTCAACCCAGACTTTTATACACTGTAAAATTAGCCTTCAGAATTGATAGAGAAGTGGCCAGGAGTGCTGGTGCACCCCTGTAATCCCAGCACTCGGGAGGCTGAGGCAGGAGGGTCATTGTGAGTTAGAGACCAGCCTGGGCTACAAAGAGAGCTCGAGGTTAGCTTGAACAGTATAATGAAACCCTGTCTCTAAATAAACAAACAAATAAATAATTAATTGATGGAGAAGTAATGACTTTCCACGACAAGGACATCCTAAAGAAATTCATGACTACTAAATCAGCATTGCAGAAAAAAATTCAGGAAATCCTAGACAGAGACAAGGAGGCCACCAGCACAAAAAAAGCCCAAAGGAAAGAATACATATAATGAGGAGAGCAGTTAAACAAAAGAAAAGAAAAAGAATCAGTGCTGAAAAAATAATGATACAACGGGATTCAGTAAACACCTTACAATAACAATTCTCAACGCTAGTGCTGTCATCTCCTCAGTCAAAAGACCTAGACTCGCAGGCTGGATAAAATACAAAATGCATCCAGGCATGATTGCACACGCCTATAATCCCAGCACTTGAGAGGTTGATCCAGGAGGATCGCTATGAGTTCAAGGCCAGCCTGAACTATATGGTAGGAACATGTCTCGAAAAGACAAAACAAAAACCCAAGCACACAGCCTACAGGAGACACACTTCATCCAAAGGAAGTACATAGACTAAAGGTGAGAGGCTGAAAAGTGATATGATATTCAGCTGGAGCCTGAAAACAAGCAAGAGCAGCTACCTTATTTGCAAACTTCAAGCAGACTTCAAGCCAAAAGTGATCAGAAGAGACGAAGATGAGCACTGCATACTGGTGAAAGGCACAGCTCAACAGGAAAAGCTAAGGGTTGTAAATGTCTATGCACTGAGTATCTGTGTATCCAAATTCATGAATCAAAAACCACTGGACCTAAAAGAACAAACACATACAGTCATAGTGAGGGGTTTTAATAACTCTCTCTCTCTCTCAGGACTAGACAGGCCAATGGGACAAAAATACATCAAAGAAACATCGGAGTTAAACACACCACTGTGCGGGGCATGGAGGCATAAGCCTATAATCCTAGCACTAGGGAGGCTGAGGCAGGAGCATCATTGATAGTTTGAGACCAGCCTGGGCTACAAAGTGAGCTCAAGGCCAGTGAGACCTTGTATCAAAAAGACAAAAAAAAATTAAACTGAAACAAAAAAAAAAAACCAGCACAAAGGATCGGTGAATCAAAGAGAATGCTTTTTGAAAGGTTCGGGACGGGATATGGAGACGGGGAGAAGGGAGTGTGAGGAGGAGAAGGCGAAGCAAACAGGATCAAGACTTTATATGTATGTGTACCAATTCCCCCATGGTTAGTGTATTTACTATGTATTGCAAATATATACTACTAAAAATATTGAGGGAAAAAATAGAGAACTTTGAATATTTTGCCATTAGTTATAATAAAATAAAAATAAGATTTTAAAAAGTGTGCTATACTTATCACAAATGTACTGTAAATAGAATAAAGACATGCTATTCACTTAAAAAAGTAATCGGAGGCTGGTCGTGGTAGTGCACACCTGTAATCTCAGCATTTCTCTAATCCTCAGGAGGCTGAGGCAGGAGGATCACCAGGAGTTTGAGGCCAACCTGGGCTTCATAGTGAGTTCAAGACTATCTTGGACTTTGCCTTGAAAAACAAAAACAAAAACAAATCAGAATCAATATGGTGGCACACATCTGTTAACCTCAGCATTTTGGAGATTGAGGCAAGAAGACCATAAGTTCAACTTCTGCCTGGCCTGCACAGTTTAAGGATTTAGTGAGACTGTTTCAAAATAAAAGTAACTGGGCTGTGGATATAGCTCAATGTGAAGGCCCTGGGTTCACTCCTCACACACACACACACACACACACACACACACACACACACACACACTCAGTAGCTAGGCAATATGAGGGAAGGTGAGTAGGAAGATCACAAGTTTGAGGCCAGCCTGGGGAACATAGTGAGATCTCATCTCCAAACACACAAAACCAGAAAACAAACAAACAAGAACCTACAGGATTTATACAGCAGGTGACATCATTATCCACAGTTTTCCATCAGGGAGACAGCTCGGTGGACTCAGGTTTCTATCCAAGAACACAGAGTAGGGCTCGAACTCAGTTCCAATCCAGCCAGCAGCTCTGTCTCCGGAAGAAAACCTGATGGGGGCAGCTGGCTGGGCCCAGGAGATGTATCAGAGAGGGACTTTTACACGTTTCTGCCATCCTTATATTACTACCATCGCTCAGGGCCGACTGAGCACACACGGAGCCAGGAGATGGGCAGCGCTAGGGGTGAACCCCTCCCCTGGTTGGAATCTTGCCTTTCTACCCCACGGCCATCCTCTTCCCCAGCACTTGGGAGAAGTGGACAGAGGACAGCCGAAGGCCTGTCGGGGCCGGCTGGAGCTGGAATCACAGAGCTGGTCCCAGAGGGGATACGAGAAGAAGCCGAGGGAGCTCTGCGTTTGGCAGCAGAGGGCGCCTGGCCCAGAAGGGGCGAGTCAAGACTGCGAGGGGCATACTCGGGAGGAACCCGTCTGAGTCTCAGCTTCCTCATCTGTAAGTGGGACAATATAATTCCAGCAGTGAGGGAGACTGAGGCAGGAGGATCGTAAGTTCAATTCCAGCCTGGATAGTTTAACAAGACTCTGTCTCAAAATAAAAGAAATGTATAAGGGGTGGGGTTATAGCCCCATGGTAGAGCTCTCTTAGGCTCAACCCTCAATACTGCAAAAACAAATGGATGGAAAAAATGAACGAACAAGAAAGTGGGCAGTACACACCCTCATCTGAGCACAGGCTGCTCCCCTCCATCAGGGCAGGGATTCAGATTCCCAGGTCTGGGTCTACAACAGGTGCCCCTGTGTGCATGTGAACAGGCCAGGGACACAGTGCATGCTCCTGCATCTGGCCCTTGGTGCACACGCATGATCTGGAAGGGCCCTGAGGGGCATAGGGCACTGGGCAAATCTTCAGCTTCCCCAGATAACATCATGCGGGTCTAGAGTGGTCACACAGGCTGGCGTTCCTGCCATCCATTCCTAAGGTGTTCTTGCTGGTCCGCATCACTGTGAAGCTGTGAGGTTCTCTGGGTTTCATTACTCTGAGGCGTGTTCACTCAACACATGGCTGTGGAGATATGGCGAGATGGATGGACTACAAGCAGCCATGTTGGGCCAGAGAACCAAGCAAGGAAAAGCTCAAACCAGGTGCCCTGCTCACGAAAGCCCAAACCCTGCCAGATCAAACAATGCCATTAGAGAGGCTTTCACAAACAGCAGAGCTATTTTAATTGTAAACTGATTAAAATAAAAGAGGGGGTAGTGATTCTCTGGGGGGGGGAGAAGTCTTGGGAGCAGGAGCCTGGAGAGGTATCCACTGTCACAGCCCTTACTGATAGAGCACAGGAAATGTTTCAGAATAAATAAATATGTACAGGGGATACCTAAAGCCTCAAGGACTTTTGGGTTAAAGATCCAGTCGTCCCCCCCCTTATTGGGGATTGAACCTAGAACTTTCACACTGAGCTACATCCTCAGCCCTTTCTTGTGCATTTTATTTTTTATTTTGAGACAGGGTCTTACTCAGCTGACCAGGCTGGGCCCCAGTCCCCATCCTGCATCAGCCTCCCGGAGGGCTGGGATTGCAGCCATGCTGCACCGTGCCCACTGGTGCAGACTTATGTGGCCCGGGAAGCAGAGACAGGCCTAAAGGTGGGAGCACAGCCGGCCCAGCCTCTGCGGGCAGAAGACATGAGGGCAGGTTCGGGTGGGACCTTCCTGCCCTCTCCTCTGCTTCCTCGTGTTGCCACCTTTCTGGCCCCCGCTGATGACCCCCACTCTGGTCTAAAAGTTTGGGGAGCTTGAGTCTGCAGCCACGCCCTCCGGAGGGGTATTAATGTCATCTGCAGGAGACAGATTTCCGCGCCAGCTAGGAGGCTGCAACTGCCCCTGTACTGGAGCGAGCTGCCACCAGAGAGGGTGAGGACCCTGTTATTGGAGGTGTTCACCAAAGCCTGGATCTCTCTTGGGCAGTTCCTTTTGGGGTCTGTTCTAGAGGACTGTGGTGGTCTCCTCAGTCCAGGGACTCTAACAATCCAGGAATGACTGAGCAGTACCCCCAAGGTCACCCTCTGTCTTCTCTGGAGCCCTCTAATCCAAACTACCCTCACAGGGTTCTTTGGGCCAAAGCTAATTCCAGGAAGGATTTCCCTGTTGTGTGGGATCCCACATAATGGAATGAGGAAGAGAAGGAAGGGGCATTGGGCTCTGAGGCACCAGCCATGCCCCCGGCAGAGCAGGAGAGGGGTCTCAGAGGTGAAGCAGGGCCGAGGAGGCAGGCTGGCCTTCAAGAATGGCTCTGCTCCCCTCCTCCCAGGGCCTTCTGAAGTCCTGCATGAGCCCTGGGCCAGGGAAGTGCCCAGGTCCCTTCTATGGCACTGGGGGGCCAGCTGTGCTCCTGCCAGAAGTCTGAGATCAGGGGATGGAGCAGCAGAGACTGAGGAGAACGCACAGTGTCAGGTCTGAGAAGACAGAATGAATGGAGGAAGAGGGACTCGGAGGGACACTGGCCTGTCCATGACAGCTGGGGGGAAGGGGAGGTATATTTATCTCCTGAGCTGGTGGCAGTAAAAATAACCAGGGGCCCTGAGTAACTCAAGCTTCCCAGCCTTCTAGGCCAGTGGGGACCATCCATGGAGACTAGGAGACAGCGCAAGAAAGGTCCCCATGCAGCCACGTCCCCAGCTGGGGCTGCTGCCTGCAGCGACTGGAAGGCTGGGGGCCCACAGGCTGGCTGCGGGGGTGGGAGGGAGGAGGGGGTGCAGGGGAGCCAGGCGGGACAATGTTGGCTCCCAGCCAGGAGCTGTGAGTCGAGCGGGGGACTAAGGAGAGAAGGAGGGAAAGAGAAGACAAAGAAAAGAGTTTGTCGGAGAAGTTCTGCCTGGTGCCAGCTCTGCCCTCTTCTCAGGCCCTGAGCCCCTGAAGGGAGGGACCCTGCCCTTTCTCCTCATGAGGAGCAGAAGCGACAGCAGGAGGCACTCAGCCTTTAGGGAGGACTTCTCAGAGGAACGGGACACCTTTGGGGAGGAGTGAGCCACAGAGGGCTAAGTCCCAGCCTCCGGGGGTTGTGGGACCTGTTCTTGCCAGAGACAGAGTGCAAGACGTGATGACCTCACTTTCCTCCTGTGTTTCCACAGCTCCTTGGCTGACTTCTGGGCTGTGATGGCAGAAGGACAATTGCAGGAGTTTCCCTCAAAGGTAGAGCCTGTGTTTACAGCAGAGAGGAAGGGGCCAGAGCAGAAGTCAGCAGGCATTGGACGGAGACAACCACACAGGGCAGAGGCTGGCATGGCTGGAGATGGCTCTCCTAGGCACCTGGTCCCCCCAATCTTGTATGCAGGGCCACCTTGGCTCTAGGGCAAGGGGGTGGGGCAGGAACCTCATGCTTGGTGTTCATAGGGCTCAAGAGACGCTTTGTCACTGGTGGAAGGAACACCTGGTCGGAGTTCTCCATCCTGTCTGGGCCACAATCAGTGCTTAGCAAGGGTTTGCCCAGGGAATAAATGCAGCCCAGCTCCTTGTGTCTGGGCACCCCCAGTGTATGTCAAAACCCTACTAACAGCTGTGACCCTTGTGGCCAGGTGTGATGAGGGGCAGCCTGGTACATCCCTCAGCCTGGTGGGCTGAGGTCATCTGGGAGCCTGAGCTGGATGCCTGAAGGATCTCCTGGGTCCCTGCTGCTCCAGGCTGGCCCAGGGAGGGTAGCTTTTCTCCCAGGCAGCTCAGAGCGTGACTATGAAGCAGACTAACATTTCTTCCCACCCAAGCACCCTCCCTTGCTGGGGAGGAAGAGGATGTGGTGGGGTCAAGCTGACACCTGTTGGGTCTACCAGGTTTGCAGGAACCTGCGCAGCCCATCCTACCTGCGGATGATTTTCCTGACCCCTGTCCCCCTCCAGCCAGCCATGCCTCTTTGGGGTTCTCACTTAATTTGGTTTCCTTTCACACAAGGAGTGGCACAGCCCCTGAGGTCCCTTCTTTCTGGGACTCTGTTCTCTGGCTCTAGAATTCCCAGCTTCTAAAATTGCACCTTGGGTGGCAAAAGGGAGGGCTCCTTGCAGGGACAGCTGTCAGCTTGAGTCACCAGCCTGAGCCTGGTGACACACCTCTCACCTCGGAGGCAGGCGGCAGGCGTGGGAGCCCAGGCTGTGACTAGACCGATGCTCACAGATGGCTTCCAGATCTCGGCCTCTCTGCTCCAGGGCCTCCCCAGTCTCCCTTCCAGGGGCTGGGTCCTGGGGGAAGCTGACCCTTTGGTGGGGTGGGACACGAACAAAAAGTGGCCTGAGGTTTCAGGGTATCTGGCAAGGACAGAGGTGGGGCAGGCATTTGATGAGGCAAGAGAAGAACGGAGAAGGCCTTTTGCAACCTCTTGCCTTGGAGGAGTGGGGGCTGCTCTCCTAAGGATGAGGAAGAAGTGCAGAAGAAAGTCACGGAGATGAGTGATGGCTGGAGAGGAGAGTGGGGCTGGGGTTAAGTGGGGACAACCCTATCTCACTAGGCTGCCTTCAGTGCCAGTGCTGGGCAAGGGGCTTCCCCGCTGTGGAGGGCAATGAGGGATCAAAGGGACTGTGGGGAGCGGGGAAGGGGCCAGGCCCTGGGAAGTGGAGGGGGTGCAGGAGAGGTGCCTGGCCTGGACACCCAAGGAAAAACCCAAGGGGGGGCCCTGCCTCATGCCAGGCTTTTCTGGGGAAATATGAGTGCGACGAGGGGGCACAGGAGGCACAAACAGGGTGAGGGCTCCTTGGCTGCAGCCTTCCAGAAAGAGCAGTGGGCGAAGGAGTCTTACCCAGAGCAGGGACGTCAAGGTTAAGAAGACCCAGCCTGGTCCTGGGCCATGGCAGAGAAGCTGAGAAAGGGTGAGTACCCCCTGCAGGTCTTGGCCTGGAGAGACCTTGGCATCTTGGCAAGGGGTGGGGTGCTGTCGCCTGCCAGGTTTCTGCTGCTGCCTGGGAAGGGCCCAGCCCAGAGATCCTTATCCAGGGCAGGAACAGAACAGGTTTCTCGACTGACCGCGCCAAGGGGGACAAGGCAAGGGGAAGTCAAAAGGTCAGGAGGGCAGTACCAGTCCTGAAAGAGAGGCAGGAAGCCCCGGCTGGGGGCCCTGTGAGTCGCTGGAACTGTCTCGGCTTCTCTGCTGAGGCCCCCTGGGCCTCGCGCAGCTTGATTGCCTATGAGGCATCACCTGTGTATTTGCTCCCCATGTGAAGGAGAGCCTGTCCTTTGCTGCCCCCCACCCTGACCCTCGTGCTCAGGTGGGATGCCCGGCCAGGAGAAATACCTGGTTGGACTCAGCTCCTCCTCCCCCACATTCTGCAGGCTCCTGAGGTCACTGTGGGGAGGCCAGGGGAGCCAGCGAGGGCTTGAGGGACTCAGGCAACTCCTCAGAGGCAGCTCCCTTTCATCCCCTGCCACAAAAGGCCTGTCGCCCCAGTCTCATCCATCTTGTGTCTGCTGAAGCCCTTAGGCAGCTCTTTGTCAGGACCCAGGGTCAGAGGGCCTGCATGGCATGTCTCATCCCTCTCCTCTGACTCTTCTGCCCCCTCCTGAGCATCTTAGTCCTCTGGGTCTGGAGCCCCCAGGCTTTCTCCTGTGTCACCCTCTCCTGACTCCATCCCTTCCTCTTCCCCTGACCAGTCTCTTCTCCCCCACCCGCTTTAGGGCTCCCTATCTCTGGGTGTTTCTCTAGGCTCTTGTGACTCATGGAGTCAGTGTCTGGGGCTGGGGCTTCAGAGGCCAACTGGGCTATGGGTGCTACCTGAGTTTGGCCCTTTCTGGTCAAAACTGTGGCTGGAATTTCTGGTTTGGACATTGATGGGCCTTTCCTTCAGCACTGTACTGCTGTCTCTCCGGGTTGAGTGAGAAGAGGGCTTTGTCTCCGCCCCTGTTTCCCTAAGAGGTTGCCATCTCCCCCATGCCTGCTGGTGTCCCCAACTGACATGTGCACTCCCAGCACCTGGGAGACTCAACCTCTCCACACGTGCCCCTGCCTCGTGCCCCTGCCTCCTCTCTGCCTTACCCCCCTCGTGGCCCCCTGCGGCTGTCCTTCCAGCCCTCCTGTGGTTGGGCTCTGGGAATTTTGGGTTTGTCTGTTCTTTCAGAGAGAAGGGCCTCACAAGAATTTTAGGAGTCCAGGTGGAGGCAGGGAGCTTCTAGCACTTTCTCCAGAAACGCTGCTGATTCTAGAGGACTCACGTAATGGAAGAGGAGCACAAAGGGGCCTTCTGTTGGGGCAGCAGGGTGAGGTGGCCCCTGCTGACTCAGTCTCCCATTGCATGACTATCACCTGCTTGTCATTCAGGTTGGCAGGCAGGAAGTGCAGGAGAAGCAGAGGAAGAAAAGGTCCAGCCCTGGCTTTGCTCTCAGCCAGTCCCATCTCAGGATTACCCAGCACCTGCCCTCCGGGACCTTCTGGGAAAAAGAGAGACCTCTTCTCACTTCCTTTCTTAACACCTTCATTCCAGGATTCATGTTTCCATTTTCTGAAAACACCTGACTGAAGCGGGAATACCCCAGGCTGTACTGAAGCGGGAATACCCCAGGCTGTTCCCACACCTCCTGTCCTCTCATTCTCTCTGCTCTCCAGAGTCTTAGCCCTCTGTATGTTTCTCTCCCTCTCCTCCCCGCTGCTGCCCGCCCTCCAGCTGTCCCTCCGCTCCCTCTCCTCCCCTCCATCTCCACCTGTAATGGGAGGGGACCCTAAAAACACTAACAGGATGTTGCTCCCTTTAAAATAGGAAGTACTGGTATAATCTTCACCGCAGGACCAGCCCTGACCACCCCTGCAGCCTCCCAGCATTCTTGGCATGGACTCCTGCACTTCTTTGCCTCAGGTCTTTCCCTGCACTGTCCCAGTGCCCGCTGTTCCTTCCCCCCTAAGTCCTACAGACACCTTCTCTCCTGGCATCTCTGCCCACCCCATCCTCCGTGACACCTGCCCTGCTGTCTTCTCTCCCTCTCCCCCTTTCCTTCATAGCACTTACCACAGCATGCAGTTGTGCATTTACCATTTACCGTCGCTCTTATTTCTCAGTTCCCATCTTTCTCTTATAAAGGCCGGTACCCACTGCACAGCAGGTGCCATGAGCCTAGAGAACTTCTCCATTTTGCTCATTTCCATGTGCCCTGGACTTAGCAGTGTGCCTAACTCCCAGGAGACTCTTGGAGCCTCTCTTGTACCCATCCCACATTTGGACAGGGGACTCAGCTTCCACAGGCTCTGGACACTGTCACCCTGCTCTCTGGCCCTGGCCCTCTGCAGCACGTGATCCCTCGTGGGGTGGAAGCAGGAGGACCTGGTCCCGGACACTCTGATCTGTCTTGAGGAGAGAAGAATCTCATCTTCTGACACAGAGGCCATGAAGTGTGACCAGACTGTCACTGATGGAGGGAGAGGCCACTTCAGGCTATGCAGGGTGTGAAGGGACTGTAGCATCAGTGTGAGCTTTACTTTGTTCTGAAAGAGGTAGCTAAGGTGAGATCATGTTTTATTCATTTATGTATCTTCCACGGTGTTGGGAATCAATGTCAGAGTCTTTACATGGAGCTAAATCCCCAATCCTTTTTGTATTTCTTTTTTGTTGTTGTTTGTTTGATTTTTTTCTTTTTTTTCTTTTTTTTTTTTTGGTCCTGGGAATCAGACTCAGGGCCTCATACTTGCTAGGCAGGCGCTGTACCACTGAGCTACATCCCAGCCCTTTATTTTGAGACAGCATCTCATTGTTACTAAGTTGCCCAGGCTGTCCTTGAACCTGTGATCCTCCTGCCTCAGCCTTCCTAGTAGAAGGGATTGCAGACTTGTACCACCATGCCTGGCTGAATCATCATTTTGTTTTTGAGGGTTTCCTATTGCTAAGTGCTGCATGTTTATTTAAGTCTTACAATAACTATGTGAGATGTTACTTACAATTGCTGTTTTGTAGATTAAAAACCTGAGATTCAGAGACCTTCCTCATTGGGAATTTGTTCCTTCCTATTCCTTGGATTCTGGAGAAATCATCACAGTGCCCTCCCTCCCTGTTCTTTGTCCATGGGGCCCAGGCCTGGCTCATCCTTGGGCCCATTGCCCTGTCAAGTTAATCCAAGGGATGGTCATGTGACCTCAGCAGACCTCAGCTGGGTCTTGGCATGTTGAAGATATGGGCCCTGGGAGAGAATCACTCTTCTTTTTAGTTGTCAAGTTATAACTTTGTAAGTTTGCAGCATCTGAAGCTGATCTCCCATAATGTGGAGAACATGTGACAGGATGAACATGGCCAATGCACAAAAGGCAGAATTGCAAGGACAAAGAGTTTATAACTAGCTTTGAGGCTCTGAATCCAGCCACATCTATATCGAGACCTAGTTAGAACTTCATAATAGCTAAACCATTTAATTACATGATTCCATGTTTTAAAAACACAAAAAGCTAGGACTAAGAAGCCAAGTAATAGAGCCAAGGTCACTCAACTAGTGACCAGAAATGGCAGAACCAAGGTTCAAACCCCAGCTATTCCCAAACCTTTGCCCTTTCTCTTTGGCATCCATAGAGTCAGACAGCAGGACTGGGAGCCAGTTAGAAGCTGCTACCATGTAGGGCCAGGTGAGCACTGAGCAGGTCTGTTCTGGCCCAGTGGCCCATGGGAGAGTCTGAGAGACCAGCATGGAGTTTGGGGAGACTTAGTACAGACCTGAGTGTGGAGGCTTAGGGGAGGGCGGGTGAGGACCCAAGAGGCCTGAGATCTGAAAACTAGGGGCAAAAATTGTGTGGAGGAGATTGTGGGGGTGGAGATGAGGGACAGTGGCAGAGATAGGCTTGTCTCAGACAGAGGGCCGACAACCAGGACAAGACCTCTTACCGAGAGACCTGGGCAGAAGCAAGACCAGCCTGTAGGTGTGGATCATGATGAGGTCATGTAGAACCATGTGAGAGGCCAAGGCAAGGCCTGGATTTGTTCACAGATAGAGGGTGAGGAGAGAAGTGTCGTTTGGAGGAGGGGTGGGTGTGTCACCACCATGGTGAATGTGGGAGAAGGTGGGAGTCTATTCCTCAGTCAGTACCCTGCTGAGAGTTCAGGAGGAAGGGGCGGCCCTGCGGACCAGGAGACCAACACAAGGGACCACGGTGCAGGAGAAGTTGTGGAGGCAACACTAGTGGATTCATGGGTTAGAAAGGTGACAGGAATTTCATCCTGCATTTCAAGCAAGGCCAAGCTCAGGTTACCTATCTACCACAGCCAATGAGCCAGAAACAGGTTTTAGTTTTTAAAACATTTTAATAGAATTAACAAATAAATATTCTAAACTGCAAAATCTATAGGGACAAAAAGTGGAAGCCAGAGAGCCAGGCTTTCTCATTCAGGCCTAAGGTCCCCTCCTGGAAAGAGGGTCAGCTGGGCCTTGTCTGAGGCTGGGACTGCTGGCTTGGGCAGGGGGAGTGATTGCTGGAAGGGGAGCTGGCTCTTGTACCCCATCCCTCTTTGCTGGCATAGGGGGAGAAGGAGGGGTTAAAGACCCCACAAGAGGCATCCCAGAAATCTTTGGAAGTGATGGGGCAAGGAGAGATCTAGTCTAGAAGGAAGATGCGGGAGGAAGGGGGCTGCCCGAGGTGAGGAAGCAGGGTAGCGAAGGCAGTGGCAGGCTTGGACAGCTCTTGGGCCCTGGCCACTCACTCACTCTCGGATGTAGACCCTGGTGCACACAACATCATCTGCTGTCATGGTCTGGAAAGACAGAAGTCATTGTTACCCTGGGCTCCTATGGTTTTGGAGAAGGAGGGCTGTCTGAAGATCCAAAGCTACCTGTGGAATCAGGACCAACAGGCATGGAGGAGCTGCTCCTAGGTGCCCAGCTATCACCTGGCAATCAGGCAGGGGCCCATCATCCTCCCAAACTAGGGCATTCACCTGGAGAGCTGTGGCTCCACCAAAAGGATCAGTATTTCCAAGCCACACTCCATGTGGTGGGGATACCTTCCAAGGAGCCCCATCACAAGGGTGGAGAGACCAGCCTGGTGGTTCTTGAAACTCTTGCATCCTCAAGTCTCCCAACAGTCCCCAAAAGTGGCCCTGGGTTTACTCTTAGTCTGGAGCAAGTGGGACTCACCAGGATCAGCTCTCCATCATTGGTCAGTTCTCTGGTCCAGGAGGTCTTGGGGCCCTCACCCTTCAGAAGTCTCTGCTCACAGACCATTTTGTTCTCACTCTCCCATTTCACCAAGCTCTGCAAGGAACAAGTGGCCAAGTGAGCTGGGCCCATCGCAGAGCCATACTGTGAAGCGTTAAGGGGTGGATCCCCCTTGGAGCCTGCGCCTTCCCTGGAGACTTCTCTGTGGGAAATGGAGAGAACATAGGAAAGCCTGGTGGTGAATTCATGACCTCTAGGTCCCTTCCTGGCACTTACTTTGCAGGGTCTCCCATCCACAGTCTGCTCTTCAAACTCCTCCCCGACCTTGAAGTTGATCTCTGTGGTGCGCACTGTGGTGGAGGTTTTGATGTAGAAAGTGTCTCCTTCCTGTTTGATCTCCACAGCTGGCTTAGATGCAGCGGCCACAGCGATCTTCCTCAACATCATGTTCACACCTGCAGGCAGAAGGGAAAGATGCCTGCCCACCTGCCTGCTGAGAGACTGTCAGGCTAACGAATGTGGGAGTCCTATCCTCCTGCATTGAGTCAGCAGGCCTGGATTGTGCTCACAGAGTCCCAGCTCTACCCTCCTGGAATCCTCAGGGGCAGCTCCTCCCCAGCATGCATCCTGCTAAGCTCACTATGGCTCTGCCCACCCTGGCCCAAGACCCTGTATTAAGGTGTGTTCACCAAAGTCCCGGGAGCTTCTCCCATGTTTGAGTGCAGGTACCCAGGAAGTGGAGTCACCTCCCTCTGCCCTAGCTACCCATCCTATATGGTGCTAGGTGGGTCATCTTCATTTCCCCAGTCTCTGTGCCTCCCCTGAACAAGAAGCAGGGATTGTCAGCAAGGGAAGAGAACACAGCCAGCTGCTTAGGAGACTGAGACTCTGGAGTAAGATCTGTGATTTCCCTCTGGCTCAGCCTCCTTTCAGACTGTGTACCTGGCAGGCTGACCAAATGGCTTCAGCTCTCTGAGCCTTAGATCCCTCAAATGTAAAGTGGGAACAATAGCTTCTTCAAACTCCCTCCTCCCCTAAGAAAAGGGGACAAAAAGGGATGTGGCTTCCTCTTCCTACCCTGCTGTGTCCCTTTCCTAGGATCCCCTTTGCATCTCAGGGGCAGGCCCTCTGCTTCAGCCTCGGCAGATTTGGCCCTTGGGTGCCCAGGATGCACTCCTAGATGAGACCTCTCTGCTCTCCAGGTATGAAATGGGGAAGCTGGTGGGGAGACAGGAGGGCAAGCAGGCTGGGGGTGCCTGGGAACTGCCGGGTCTAAGCTCCACTCCCCCGCCACCTAATCCACTCTAATAGGTGGATTAGAGTTCTTCAGGATGTGATAGGGGAGCAACAAGCAGCTTTGGCCAAACTCCTGGCTCCTCCAGACCTGGGTTCCTAGAGAAATGAATTGTCTTTCACTCAGCACCACAGCCAACCCACCCTATTCCAAACAGAAGGGAGAGAGAAAAAGGAAGCCCTGCCCCTTGGGAACCCTGGAGCTGGTGTTTCTTCTCTTTCTCTCCTTTCTCCCCTTCCTCCTCCTCTTTCTTTTATGTATAGGGGACTTTTGAACCCAGAGCCTTAGTCTGAGCTACATCTCCAACCTTTAATATACACACACACACACACACACACACACACACACACACACACATATATTTTTAAAAACAGTACTAGGGATTGAATCCTGGGCCTCCACACTATGCTACAGTCCTAGCCCTCTTATATTTAAATTTCTTAAGGCAAGGTCTCACTAAGTCACTAAATTGCTCAGGCTGGGTTTGAGGTTTCCATCCTCCTGTTTCAGCCTCCCAGAGTGCGGGGATGACAGCATCACACCTGGTTTACAGCCCACTTTTCTGCTGTTTATGCTTAGGTCCAATCAACTTGATAGAGAAGACGCACCCTACTGCATCTTCTGGTCAAAGAGGCTACCTGGAAGCCCACCTGGTTAACTCATCCTTCCTGTTATAAAGCAGAATCTGTCCTGTGGGCCATGACTATCAGCCTGGACAGATATCCACCAAACACATGAGCATCCCTCACCAGGAGAAAGATCAGGACAGGGACAAGGGACTGGGGGGCCTGAGAAGGGGAAGGGTCAGAGGAGGCAGCCCTCCCACAATCTCCCTGCCTGTGCAAGGGGCCTGGCCTGCTGACCTGGGCTGACTTGCGATAGTGTTTGTCTAAAGGATCTGTTTCCAGTCTGCTCCCTAGCAGGGCTGAGAAGGACACGTGGCTCTGAGAGACCCCGCAGGGAGAATAAACACCCTCAACAGACAGCAGGGTTGGGCTTTCGGTCTTATTCTCCAGCTGGGGTCTGGGGATGTGCCAGGCTCTGGCCTCATCCTGGGGAGAAGGGCCAGAATCCACAGCAGATGAGGGAAGAAGTGGCATCTAGGTTTTTTGAAGGGAAAACCTCTATCTTTTGGTCTTTAACTTCAAGCAAGGGCAAAGCAAGAAAGACTGACAAAGGGCTGGGCCATGGTGACAAATGACTGTAATCCCACCACTCAGAGATGGTGAGACTGGAGGATGGAAAGTTCAAACCCAGACCAGGCAACTTACTGAGACCTTGTCTCAAGATTAAAAAATTTTTTTAAAGTACTGGAGTCAAGTGTGGTGGTGCACACCTGTAATCCCAGTACTCAGGAGGCTGAGGCAGGAGGATCACTGTGAATTTGAGGCCAGTCTGGGCTACATAAATGAGTTCAAGGTCAGTCTGGACTACATGGTGAGACCCTGTCTCAAAAATTAAAAAAAAATAAAATAAAAGGACTGGAGATGACATGGAAGGAGTGCCCTTACCCTAGGCTCAGGGCCCAGGCCTCTTCCCACCTGCTGGGCTCCTTAGCCAACACCCATCTCCTCCAAGATTTGCCTCTGCAGCCTTCCGGTCTTGGCTCTCTCCCCTTCCCCACACTCCCTTCCCCAGTCCACCCCACAGGGCAGGCAGGAGGTTGGGGAAAGTTGGAAGGGCCTTGGTGGATCCAGCTTCCCCCACCTTTGACTAGCACACCCAATTGAGCTGCAGCAGCTGGTTTCTGCCTAGAGAGAGGGTGGAGCCCGGATTTTTGGAAATGGGGATTGGGGTTTCACACAAAACCATTTGTTGAAATCCAAGAAAGTGATAATTATCCCGAGCAATTCTACAACTCTGGAGCTGCTTGCAGTAGGAAAATATTTGTCTCACAGATGGGGGTGGGGTGGAGTACAGAGAACCGAGTGGAAAGTACAGAAGGGGGAAGGAGAAGGGCTCGCCTTGCTGGGGCGCTGGATCGCCTGGTGGGCGGAGCCAGGCGCACCCGGGTTTTGAACCTGCCCAGGAGATTGAGTTACTGAAAGGGGCACCGGGCGGGAGATTGGAATGTCTCGGAGGAGCTGGCCTCGGGTGGGTAAGGACTCAGCCTCTCTGTCTGGATACAGGGTTCGCTGCTCTCTCAGCCTATAGTTTCTACACGACGAGGGCCCAGGTCCCCCTGTCCCGGGATGCAGGCTCGCGGCTAAGCCCCTCCCGACACCAACCTCGTGGTTCTGGTTTCTGCTCCATTCACAGGCTCTGAGTCACCGCTGGAGCTGGCATTGGTGGGCGACCCGCCGGGGAAGGCAGATCAGGGTGTCCATCGGGCCCACGCACGGGGACCCAGGCATCCACCGCCCCTTTTCCAAGGATGCGGGCACCCTAGGCTCTGGCGCCCAGACTCCGGCCCGCTTTCCTTTCTCGGCCTCACCTCCTCACCTCCAAAGACTCCGGCGTCCTCTTACCCCTCCCGGGCGGTTGAACACCTCCTTACCCAGCACTTTGAGCAAATCCTCAAAGTTTTCCGACCGAATGATCTTCCAGTTGCCAGAAAAGTTGGGCATGGTGATGGAACGCGTGAAGGTCCCCTTGGACTCCTCGGCTAGAGCACTGGGCCCCGAGTCCTTTAATCGAAACAGACGTCGCCTCGTGTACTGGTGACGCTCAGGAGCCACGACAGGGCCAACCCGAAGCTGGCCGGGGCTCCCGCGCCGCAGCCTTTATAACCCGTGCACCGCCCCTGCCCAAAACTAAACGGCCCCGCCCCCGCCCCGCCCCCGCCCACCTGGGGCCCCGCGTCCAGCGCCAGACCCCAGTCCAGCCCCCACTCCTAGTCTCGATGTCTGGCCTCCGGGTGGATGCAAGGATTTCTGGGGGCTGAGACCCCCGTCTTCGCGCCAGGAGGCTGATAGGGAGGCTGGTGCAGACGAGTTCACGATGCACCGCTCTTTGACTCCTAGCCCACGTCGTTTAACTCCTCCTGTGGGCGACCCACAGGATGAACCCCGATCTCAAGCTGAGGCCTTTGTGCAGCCGAGTTCGGGCTTTATCCAGTGGGACAGCTCCAAACCCCCAAAGGGGCCTCCCTTTGGGGGTTTGGGGTTCCTCAACCCTCAGTGGGGCGGCGGCGCCCCCTGCTGGAACGACTCCGAGAGGTTGGGAGGGTTTGCCTGGTCCCCACCGCCTCCAGGCTTTGGACGCGGCAACGCCGGGGACGCTGGAGGTGGACGCCAGAAAGTTCACTCCTAGAGCACTGGGCGGACAGCGAAGGGTTAATTTGCAGCCCGGTGTAAGGCTGGGAGGGCAAAGGTCAAGCTGGTCCCTCCAGCACGGCTCTTTAAGGGGCGCTTTCTCCCCGCCCGAGAGGTCCCAGGAGACGGTGGGGAGCGGGGTGGAGACTCGGGCGCAGAGCCCAACGCGCCACGCAGCCCCCGAGGCAGGCAGAGGCCGGGTGCCCGGGGAGGGGCGGAGCGGGGTCTCAGGTGTCGCCTGAGCTGTAAACCTGGCAGAGGAGCGGTGGCTCTTCGGACAGCAGCTTTGAAGTGGGAGATCAAAGGAAAGGGCGAAGCACAGCTTCCCACGAGGCTTTAGTGGGAGTGGGCTACATCCGCGTGCAGGGGCTAGGATACAGCGGAGTGAGAGGGAAAGGCAGGGTTTGGGGGTCCCGCGGGAGACCGAGCCTGGGAACCGCAGAGGGCGTAGCAGGACGGGCTGGAGAGCTCCCAGTTTGTTCCGCGCTCGGACCTCAGTCTCCTAGGACCCCGCTCTTTCTAAGGCAGAGTGGAAAACCCCACAGACAGTCTCAGCCCTGGGCATACTGCAGCCCCTTCGCCAGCGTGGCGGAGGAGGCGGGTTCTCCGCCAACCCCTGGCCTCAGGACCCAGACACCGTTTAGGGAGGAAGGGACCCGGAGCAGAGGGGCTGGAGGATCTACCTCAGCCCCACACTGTGGAGGTCGGTGCCTCCCGGCTGGAGGGAAATCGGGAGCCTGGGTGTGTGGGCAATGAAGGCAGCTGGGCTGACTGCAGCGGCGGGATGGAGGTCGTTGTGAGAAGGGATTTCCAGACGGGCCCCACCCAGCGGTGGTGGATTTGAACACGGGAGCAGAGCTCTTCAGCCTGGATTTGCCTTTGTGTAGCAAGGCTGATTTGTGGGCTTCTGGAAGAAGACAGCAGGTTGAGGGCTCTCTGGGGAAGGACAGGAGCCGAGGCGGAGGAAGCAAGCCAGGCCCGGGGAGCCTTAGGGCCTGGGGCTCTGAGCTCCTCCCCCACCCTCCCGGCTCAGCGCCGCTGTAGGTAAAGGGAGGGGATTAGGTTCTGACAGTGAAATCAGGCTCGTAGCCAAAGGGATGAGGGGAGCCTGGAGGAGGGAACGGGGCGGAAACCAGACTCCTGCTGCTCCCCCCCCAACTGCCCCCAATGGCTTCTGCTGAGGTCATTAGGTCCATTCCCTTTGCTCCAGCCCCCGCGACCCCCAGCGCTGGTGTCCTGTTCAGTGGGCACCCCTCCTGCAGGAGAAAAGGACCTGGCAGGCCTTCCTCCACGGGGAGCTTGAGACTCACTGATGTGATGTGGTCCCTGGGTGCTCCTGCAGGTGCCTTGGCTAAGAATATTGGGAGGCTGAGGTCAATCGGGGGTTCCCTGGGGTGGGGGCAGGGTGGGCTGAGCCTACAACCTTCCCTGAACTGTCCCATTCTCCCCACTATCCAACTGGCCAGGAGTTCCATAGAGACAGAAGTAAGACAAAGGAAAGTCAGGCTGGGAGGGAATTCTTTCCAGATGTGAGTGTTTGTGGTTTGGCAGTTCCGGCCTGAGCTCTAGCCCCAGTACCCCAACTCTGGCTGAGGGAAGAGGATGCAAGATCTGGAACAGGGTGCTGACTGGCTGGAGCTAGACGTCTTAACCTCTAGCCACCCTAGCACCCCAGGGGAGCAGCAGGCCTGTGGAGTGGTGCTTAGGAGAGACGCTGGCAAGGGACCTGGGGGACACTGAGGGGTGGGAGGTGAGAAGGCTACGGGTCTGGGAGAGAAGACTTTGAGAAATGGATGGGGACCTGCAGGGCAAGGGGCAGGAGTGAGGCCGAGGGGAGGAGCTTCAGCCAGCATCCGCCACTTAGTCACTAACAACTGGCTTTAATTTCCCGCTGGGATCACTAAGGAGAAGGAATTTCCCAGTGTCACTGGCCTTTTAATTATGACCAAATCTGCAGCAGATCTGCCTGGGGCGACCCTTTCCCCCTTTTTAGAGGCCGTGATTATAATCCTCTTGGGGGTCTCCTAGGAATTTGGAGATTCGAGTGTTGGGGGAGGGCTGAAAGTTGGTGAGGAAAGCTGGGGGAACAGAGAAGAGGCTGGGTGTGGAAGCACACCGACCAGTGGAGAGGGCTGGCAAGGCCCCTAGGACTTTGTCCACTGTGTTGTGGCAGATTTTTACCCCAGTGTGAATGGAGATGAGCAGGGACTGCTTCCAGATGAGTGAGTGGGTACAAGCTGAGGTGCGCACAATTAAAGGGTGTGGGGCTTGGAAGAGGAGACACCCCACCCTCGTCCATCACTGCCTTGAGGCAGGAGTGAGGTGGGGGTGGGCTGGACCACCCAGTCCAGCCCTGCGGAGGGAAGGGTTGATGGGAGAGTTTTAAAGCAAACCCCCCTCCATTCTCTGGCCAGGGTTAGCACTGTGGAGAGCCT
This sequence comes from Dinomys branickii, assembly GCA_004027595.1. Taxonomy (NCBI): domain Eukaryota; kingdom Metazoa; phylum Chordata; class Mammalia; order Rodentia; family Dinomyidae; genus Dinomys; species Dinomys branickii. The sequence continues at coordinate 114,534 of PVLD010004640.1, forward strand.
CCCTCGCCCCGTCAGTATTGTCAGTATTATTGCATCTGCTGGGGCAGAGGCTTGGTTGGCTGGGACTCAGGTTGAAATTAAACCCAGGTGGGGCTGGACACCAGGGACTCTGCCACTCAGCAGAAAAGGCCAGCAAGGAAGTCAGGGCTCCCACAGGCGGTGGGACTGGGAGCCACTGGGGTAGGACTGTTGTGCCTCCTGGCCACCCTGAGCTCGCAGAAGGCAGGGCTGTATTCTTGCCTGTCTCTCTGGCTTCAGGGACTCAACCCTCCTGAAATGTGGTAAGGCCAGGCTCTGATTCACCCAGAGGAAGTTGGCACTGTGGCAGCATAGGGAAATACAGGCCGGGAGACAGGATCAGCTCCTTTCTGAGAACGTTTGCGTGCAGGAGAGAAAACCTAGGATTAGTGAGGTGAGGGCAGAGGACCCCAAGAGACCTGAAGGAAAGTGCTGACGAGGGTGATGGCCACCTCCAGGATTAGCCCAGGCCTGGCAAAGGGAGGCAGCATGGCCCAGCTGAGTGGGTGTTACAGACCGGAGGAGAAGGCTTGCTGTGGTGGGAGGGTCTCAGGCCGGGAGGGTCTGCACGGCACCCAGGCGGCACTTCTGTTGTTCTTGGCTCTGCCACCTCGTTCCCAGCACCAGCTGCCAACGCTTTCCTCAGGGCTGGGCTGGGCTGCTGAGCCAAGGGAGGGAAGAGGGAGAAGGAGGGGTTGCACCGGCTAAGGACATGTCCAGACTGAATCTCAGTCCCCTGGATGGAGACGGTGACCTGTAGTTAAACTCTGCTGGCTTTATGATCCAGATCCTAGGATCAGACCCTCTGCCTCTCAGAGCCACAGCTCTGCACCAGCTCCTTAACCCCTGGCAGCCCAGGGCAGAAGGTATAAGGCTGTAGCTAAGGCAAGGGTGGCAGGCTGAACTCCTGGGTTTGTGTGGCAGCTGGGGAAAGTGGCGTTCCCTAGAAAAGATACACGGACTGCAGCCCAGCCTCCACCCTGCCACAGTGGCCCACGGTGCTGGGCCTGGAGAACATAGGCCACCTCCCTGATGCTGCCTCTCCGATCCTCTGAGATGGGAAATGAAAGAAGATAGGGATCTGGGGACCCTCATCCATCCCCCTCCTACACCAAGTGAGATGATGTGGCATTTCTGGGGGAAGCAGAGGTGGAGGAGGAGGCTGCAGGCTGGTGGGCACTGGGCCAGATAACCAGATTTTTGGATTAAAGAAGGAAGAGGACAGAGGAAGGGGAAGGGCAAAGTCCCAGAGAAGAGGAGACAGAGAAGAGCCCAGGCCTAGGCTCTGAGGTTCTGGATGAAGACAGAAAGAGGACACTGGACTCACTGTCCTTGGGGCAGAGCAGGAGGGGCTGAGAGGTCAGCCCCTGGAAGGCAGCCAGCAAGCCCGGGGTGCAGCTCCTCAGGGCTCCTGTGGCTCCCATTTCTCCCTTCTTTTAAACCCCCAAGCATAGCTGCAGTCTTCAGGCAATGGGACCTAGCAGCTTATCCTCCGCCTGGCTGCCAAGGGCCTATGGAAACCAGGTGTACTGGTGGCTTCAGGGAGAAGGCTGGAGCCCCAGGAGCTGGGGAATAAGGATCGGCTTCCCCAACCCAGGTCCTTGCTGTGCAGAGCAGATCCAGTCTTTGAAGCCAGTAGACCAGGCTCCCACTCGGTGCAGGGGCATTAGAATAAAGGTGAGCCCTAGGGACCAGATTCTGGGTCTCTGGCCTCATCTTGTCATCCTGAGCAGCAGAGGTAACAAGGGATGCAAGAGTTCAGTCAGACCCCTTAGCCAGCCTAGGGCCTTGTCCTTCCCATGACCCCTAGCCCACCCTTCCTTCCAGCAGGGCTGGAGAGATGGGCGGGCAGGAAGGCCCCAGACTGACCTAGACCTAATGGCTTTCTCTGGGCAGCAAGAACAAAATGGGAAAAAGATGTGTGAGGTGGGAAGTTCTGATTTCCTTTCCCCTGCAGGCGCCAGCTCTGGCAAATATCAGCTGTCAAAGAAAAAGAGAATGAACAGTCCCCACCTTCCCCTACCTAGTACCCAGACCCTATTTCATCCACGAGGGTCCCCAGCTTGTCTGGATTCCCAGAGGATTCCCCACCTCACCAATAAGTTTCTGAGTTGCTCAGGATGAACACTGCCCTGACAGTGTCCCCAGCCTACCCTGCCTGTGATTCTGCTGCCAACCTCAGGAAAGCCATCGAGGCAGGAGCTTTAGAACTTGGGGATCCAGAGGGACACACCCCCAGGGGATCAAAGAAGCCAGCAGTTCCTGGATTTCACAGCTGCCTCCTTGACACAGTCTCATACTTCCTAAATCCCAAAGCTGTACAGCATCATGACACAAGCCCGTAACGCCAGCACTCCAGAGGCTGAGGCAAGAGAACTGCTATGAGTTCGAGGCCAGCCTGGGCTATGTGGTGAGTTCAAAGCCAAACTGGACTACAGAGCAAGAGCTTGTCTCAAAAAACTAAACCCCAAAACTCAGGCAGTATGAGCGCCAGGATTTCAGGTGAAGTGGGTTGTTGCTTATTCAACCTTCCCACAGAGCCAACCTTAACTGGCTAGCGACAGCCATCCTGAGGCCAGAAGCACCTTTCTCACTGTTTGCGGGCATCGTGGTCTCTGCGGGCCAGGTCCTGTCGTAAACTCCCTGAACCCCTGAGCAGGTTCCCAGGACTGCCCCAGAATTAGTTCTAGCTGGGGGGGGGGGCGTCTTGGACTAGGGGCAGGGGTGGGAGGAAAGGAGAGAGCCTACTCTTGCCTGGTCTAAGAGCAAGTCCTTTCCCCAGCCCTAAGCCCCTCTCTCCCTGCAGCTCCACCTTCCCATCCTTCAGGAAACCTCCCAAGAACTGTCCACATCGCCTGCGAGCATGGGGTCTAGAGCTGCCGGGCTGGATTATCTGCCTCTGCCTCCCTGGCAGCGCTGCATGTGGGATGCATCTCCCTCTTCAGCTCCCAGGGGACAAGCAACCATTTGTCTGCTTCCTCCTTTGGTTATGATTTGTGAGCCCACCCCCTGGATCCCGTCCAAAGAAGCGACTGATCTGACAGGATTCCATGAGGTGGAAGGGAGGGAAGGGCCTGGCCTAAGGGTGCTCTGACGGTTCAGTCACATCGTCCCGGGTCCCGTCCCGGGTCCCGTCCCAGGACAGGGGACTTACTCTGGGCTCACCATGGTGCCAAAGCATTCCATGTGCTGGGTCTGTCTGATTCCAAAACTTTGCTGTTAAGCACCTCAGGATGGACTTCAGTTGAGCCTAGGAGAGGATTAGGGTGTGTTTGTCTTTTCATGCCAAATTCTTAAAATTACCTTCTCTCTACACCTTTCCTTGCCTCACTCAAAATCCTATGCACTATCTATACCCTTTCAAAGAAAGACAGCATTATGGTCCCCCTAATAAGGCTAGAAGCCATACATAAAGCAGAATAATGCCAAACTTGGTGGCACATGCCTGTAACCTTAACATTCTGAGTTGAGGCAGGATTGCAAGTTTGAGTCTCCTGTGGGCAACTTAATGAGACTTTATCTCAAAATAAAAAAATCCGGGTGCGGTGGCACATGCCTGTAATCCTAGCACTCGGGAGGCTGAGGCAGGAGGATTGTTGAGAGTTCGAGACCAGCCTGGGCTACAAAGTGAGCTCAAGGCCAGCCTGACCTGTATAGCAAGAACTTGTCTCAAAAAGACAAAATAAAATAAAAGGGCTGGGGATATAGCTCAATGAGAAGGCCCCAGGTTCAATGCCCAGTGCTAGGAAAAAGACCAAAAAACCAAAAACTTTGTATCAGCTTACCAGGGGCACGGATAGTGAGGGGTAAGGGAGTGAGAACACTCAGGAAAAAACCTGGCTCACAAAATGCCCCTTCAGCAGGCAGAGTGAGATGTCACCTACCCATTTATTCTCTGCCTGACAGAGACCATGCAAACTGTCTGTCTGCAAGGTCTCACCCTGACCACCCTGGCGCCCCACATTTCTCAGGGCATGTGCACTCCTTGAGCACCCTGGTGGCCCTAATGAGCCAGGTTGAAAGACCAAAGATGTCAGCCTTGGATTGAAGTTGTTCATCGTCGACCCTGCCAAAGCTCATCCACGTGTGAAAGTCTAATCTGTCCAAATTAGGCAGCTTCTCACCATTCCCACTGCACCATGCCTGCTGCTTCTTTCCTAGGTTATTGCAAGGATGGTTCTTGCTGTTCTCATCCTTTCCCCACCACAGCAGCAAGGGGGAGCCCTGAATCAGTTCACATCAATTTGCTCCTTAAACCCTGCTGTGGTTTCCTCTTTACCCATTTTTTTTTCCCCCAGTACTGCAGTTAGAACCCAGGGCCTTATACGTGCTGGGCAAGTGCTCCCCCACTGAGCTGTATCCCAGGTCTTTTTTGAGACATACTCTTGCTAACCTACCCATGCTGGCCTCAAACTTGAGATGTCCTTCCCTCAGCCTCCTAAGTAACCGTGATGACAGGCATGCACCACCATGTGCAGTTGCTTAAGTCCTCATAATGGTGAATAAGGCTCTATGTTACCTGCAAGATTGCCCCTCCTCTCTGCCCTCTTCTGTCACTTTTCCCTGGCTTTATTTCTCTCTTTCTCTTTTTTTGAGACAGGGTCTCACTGGGTAGTTCAAGGTGGCCTTGAACTCACAGCAATCCTCTTGCCTCAGCCTCCTGAGTATTGGAATTACAGGTGTGTGCCACCACACTGGGCTTGTCTCTGGCTTTCTCTGTACCAGTTCTGTAGACCCCCTGCTGCTCCTTGAATCCACAGCATGTGCCTATTACCATCTGCAGTGTTCTCTCAAACATGCAAAATTTGCTTAGGCCTCTCTTCCTCTAGCACCTCAAAGGTGTAGATATTTCCCCAAGTTCTGATCTTGACATTCTGTTCTTCTTCATACCCCCCGCCCCCTGGAAGCCCACTCCAAGGCTCCCAGCTCATTGCTGTGCTCTTATCTCAGAGCCCCAAGCTTGTTGCTAAGTTCCGTCTGGGCTGCCCAGCTGCTGGTGGGACGTCTCCATTTGGGTGTCTTCAGGCAGCTCAGTCCAGCCAAGCAGCACCGTTCTATTCTCCTTCTTCAACACAGGGCTGGGGATATAGCTCAGTAGCATAGATACCTGCCTGGCAAGTGCAAGGTCCTGAGTTTGATTCCCAGCACCACCCCAAGACAAATAAAATTAAAATAGTCCCCTCAATGCGGGCTCCTGCTCCACCATTCTCCACCTTGGTGAATGGCACACTCTTGTCTGCTCACCTTACATGAGAAACATCCAGTATACCTTTTATTTATGCTCTTACCTTGGTCTTGTCTCATTGATTCTACCTGCCCTGTGATACTCAAAAGCCTTCTCCCACTTTATTCATGGATGCCCCCGCCATTACTCATCCCAATTATTCCAGCAGAGGGCAGGCATGGTAGTGCACTTCTGTAATCCCAAATGCGAGGCTGGCAGGAGGATCACCGCGAGTTTGAGGCCAGCCTGGACTGCATAGTGAGTTCAAGGCCAGAAGGTCAGTCTGAACTACATAGTGAGACCCTGTTTCAGTAACAAGAAAAGCCTGATCCCAGCAGAACTTACTTCCTGACTCTTCTCCAGTCCAGCCTCCATGTGGCTGCCACCGTCATCTTCCAAAACCAGAGCTGGTCACTCTCTTCCCTGCTTTAAATCCTTCAGTGACTCTGGACAGCATTTTCCACCCTGCACTGAAAGGAGATTCCTCCTAAATTTTCTTCTTTAGATGGGTGTAACAAGTCAGAGGCAGAAACGAGGCCTTTGTCCTCTAGTGTAGTGATGGCGAACCTTTTAGAGACTGAGTACTCAAACTGCAACCCAAAACCCATTTACTAACCACAAAACGCCAACACTGCAATTAAACCTGAATATCCAATGCTTAGCTGCTGGGGTCGCGTGGCTTGCACGCTGACAGACAGGGCCCTGCGTGTCTGCCGCAGCACCCAGGCCACAGGTTCACCCCACTGGTGCAGAGTATGTGAAAGTGTCCTGTGAACTACGAACAGGATATTGTACTCTACCTGCAGAATGAGACAATGGACACACCCAGTGCATTGTCTCACTGCTGTTTGTCTCTGATTTTGAATGTGGGGTAATGTGCCTTGGGGCAAGTTCATAACTACAGTTGATCTTGCCTACTGTCAGCTTTAATCATCTGTTAAACTAGGAATCAACTGATTCCTCCTTGAAGACTTGGCCAGTAGTTTTTGGTTTTTGGGTTTTTTTTTTTTTTTTTGAGACAAGGTCTTGGTATATAGTTTAGGCTGGGCTTGAACTCACTAGGTAGCCCAGGCTGTTCTAAACTCACACTGATCCTCCTGCCTCAGCCTCCAGAATGCTGGGATAACAGGTGTGCAACACCACACTCCGATCAGTTCTTAAAGTCAAGGGACAGGTGACACTATTCCACAATGCTGGACCCCTGGCCCTCTGAGAACGGCTTTGTTAATGAAGTTTTAGACTATCACAGGTATGTTCAGCAGGATATGGTTCTGTCATTTCCCATTCTCAGGTGGAGCAAGGGGGTCTCAGCACTAGGAAACCTTGCTATGAGCCTGGTATGGTGATGCATGCTATTCGCTCAGCACTTCAGAGGCTGAGGGAGGAGTGTCAAGCGTAAAGCCAACCCAGAGCACACAGCGTGACATCTCAGAAAGCCGGCCCAAAGCCCCATTATGTTATGAAGACAGTGCACACCAGCAAGAGCTTGTGTTTGTCAAGCACAGGGCCCACTCAAGAAATTAGAATTCAGGCTATGGATATAGCTTAGTGGCACAAGTGCCTACCTGGCAAGCACAAGCACAAGATCCTGAGTTTGATTCCCAATACAAAAGAAAGGAAGGATGGAAGGAAGAAAAGGAGAAAGAAGAAAGAATTTCTATCTTTAATAGCCCACAAGGAAGGAAGGAAGGAAGGAAGGAAGGAAGGAAGAATTTCTATCTTTAATAGCCCACAGGGCACAACACCAACTTTGTCATAAAGGCACATTATTGTGGGTGTATAATACCCACATTTATTCTTTAGAATATTTCTACTGAATTATTAATTTTAATTTTATGACTTTTGGGTACTAAACAATGAATAGTTAACAGAAACAAATTTAAAAGTATTGAATTTTAAATTTATTGAATGTTTATAAAAAAGCATCAAAATTTTGAACATTGAGTGCTTTTTGGTGTACAAAGTCTAAATAACAACAGAAATAAATTCCTATATGAACTACAATGAAAATATCAGTAGACCTCTACAAAAGAAGTCTTTACTTCAAGTATCACACCTAATGCAGTCTTTTTGAGATAGGGTTTCACTATGTGGCCCAGGCTGGCCTCAAATTCACAGCAATTCTCCGGCCTCAGCCTCCTGAGTGCTGGGATTCAGGTGTGCACCATCACATCTGACTCCTAAGGCAGTCTTCACAAATGACAATGGCACACCCCATACACAGAACATTCCACACACACGTGTCGCCTACACCGAGAGCACATGTGCTTAGCTCTCCTTTCCTATGTAGCAGGCCATTCTTGTCACCTCTCTCGTCTTCCTGTTCTATCAGGAGCTTCCTACTATATCATATAATGTGCACTTGGCAGGAAAAGAAGGTATCAATATCAAATATGTAATGAGTGCTTAGAATAGACACCAACACTTTCACATCAGCTGTCCACCTGCTTACAAAACCTACAAGAAAAAGATAACATCAGAAATACTTATGTGAGCCAGGTGTGGTGGCACACTTGTAACCCCAGCCAAACGGAGGCTCAGGCACGACTACTGCCATGAGTTTGAGGGCAGCCTGGGCTACAAAGTGAATTCAAGGCCAGCCTGAACTGCATGGCAAAGCAAAGAGACAAAAAAAAAAAAGAAACCTATGTGAACTACAATGTAAATACAAGCAAAAGTCTACCACAGAAGTAATCTTTGCTGATTTATTCAGTGAAAACTACAGTACTCTGAAAAAGGAGATTGAAGAGGACTTCAATAAATGGAAAAACATACCATGCTCATGGTTAGGAAGAACTAACATTGTAAAAATGGCCATACTACCAAAACTGTTGTACAGATTCAATGCAATTCCCATCAAACTACCGTTAACATACCTCACAGATCTAGAGAAAATATGC
>PVLD010004641.1:0-122515 GCA_004027595.1 Dinomys branickii
CATAGGACACTTCCACCTGAGACTGTGAGTATATCTGATTTAATACATTTACTCATGATTCGAAACTAGGATCATATTTAAAGACAAAGATAACGAAAGACTGCAAAATTTAAAAATGTGAAAATAAATATTATTGAAAAGCCTCAAGTGTTCCGTAATGTGTGAAAAAATTTTTCTAAATAATTGGGTTTTCTGGTGCACTTTAGATGTGCACAATGATCACATTCTTTGTGTACATTTATTGGTACGGTTTAGATACACATAATGGTCACATTCATTGTAGGGAATTCGTACCTGTACGTGATACATCTTAGTTCCTCTTTATGTTCCATTCCCCTCCCTCTCCTTAACCCCTCTTCCCCTCCTTATTTATAAAGCTTTGTTTCCATTTTGTCCTTTTCTCTCATTTTTCTTTCTTTTCCCTTTCATTCACCCTCCAATTCTCCCTTTGACCAACTACTTCCTGTTCGAGGATCTTATTTCCACTTTCAGTTCCTCACATCACATATGAAAATTTAAAAAGGAGACAAGAAGAAACAATATGTAATTGACAGGTTAAGCAAATGTTTATTTTCTGTGGATCTTTTCATATACTTAAAAAAAGAATCCCTCCTATCTTCCTACTCCTAGGCCTTCAAAGGTTATGCCAGCCCTCACCCTGACAACATGACACTATAATCAGCTCAGTCATTTTAATTGAAAAGACCTTTTAAAGTTTAACAGCTTTGCAGAGAATGGACATTTTTACAATCTGCAAATTTTGTGGCATTTGATTTAATTTACAGCTCAATGAACTTGTCTCTGACTCTCTGAAACTGACACTATATATTTACTTCTTTTGCCCCTCTGCTTCCTGTTAATGATCTTGAACACTAATAAAGTTTTACAAGAGTTGTGACTTCCTGACTAAGCATAATGCATTTCGCCAGAGATAAAGTAGGAGGCCAGTGCATTCTCTTTCAAGACCGCATTTAATTTTGCAGAAGCAGGCATTTTAGTTTCAATTTATTTCTATTATTCCAAATCAATTAATGGTCACCAAGTACTAATAAATAATTTCAACTACACATGTGTTCATAACAATGCAATACTTACGTTCAAATTATCATACTTAAGTGGACCTAGTTGTATAACCCTCTGTCACTCAAATATTAACAGAAACAGACAGATGTACAGCAGAAGTATTTCCGGGATCAAATGTATGTCATAGGTTTTAAAAGAAAAGAGAAATAAGGGAGGGGAGAGAGAGAGACAGAGAGAGAGAGAGAGAGAAAAAGAGAGAGGATGAATCATCAAGCATCAGATTATTAATTTTATCCTTTTCTGCTGGAACACAGGACAAGTTCTCTGAATGAGCAGTAAGGGAATATATCCCAAGCAAATGAATGGCTTTCCCTATTTTTTCATATCTTCCTGAAGCTAGGGCTTGGAACACTAACATAATTTCTATATGAGTTGGATTCAACTATTGATTACCTACAAAGACATATTACATACCCCATCCTAAGGCCAATATGAAAATCTTGTGTAGACATTGGCTCCTTTTTCATAAACCACCCATGTCTTTGTTGCTGTCATCTTATCATTCAGCAAGAGAGACCAAAAATAAATAATCACACTGCTTGAGTCAAACAAGAGAGGACCTATCTATCTCTAAGAGATAGAAATTCTAAGAGTCACTTTCAATCTTCAGAATTCTTTAATATTTTCCCCAATCAAAGGATTTCATTTCTGGCTTCTAGTAGGATTAAATTCTTTTGCGTTTGGATCTGGTCCAGCCAGAAAGTGTGTGTGTGTGTGTGTGTGTGTGTGTGTTGAGTCATATATTTCCACAGTTTTACTATTGCTATTATGTCCTTAACACTACATGGAATAACATTAACTTCTACCAAGTTATCAAGTATGTTCTCCCTTCCATATATTGGCTACAGTTCTAAGTATATATGTAATGCTGGGTAGTTTGTAGTGACCTCTCAAGAACTGGTGGTGACTTGACTAATATTTGCTGTGACTAATACATATGTGCTCCCTGTTCTCATCACATTCAACCCCACGTCAGGATTGGCCTAGGACTTTGCAACTTTCTTCATAGTCCTAGAGAGTGGGTTTCGGCCGTTTTGCCTTCCTTCTTTTCCTCAAGATTCATAGGGAGCAAAAGATATCACATCTCTTCCCTGAGAACAGGAGACATGAAGAAAATCAAGGATTCTCATATGAAAGTAATATGGAGTCAAATTAGAAAAATCCAATGTCAATGTAGAGGGGAAAGAAAATATTTTCTCTAAGTGAGGGTCTGAGGAGTTTGGGAACATCTAAAACTCCAGACAAGACAACCTGGGTTTAATTCCAAAAATACTGTCCTAGAATATTGTCAATTTGTATGCAAAGAGGTTATCAGATGTTTAGTACCAGTACAGGGGAAGAATGAGAAGGCAGTATCAGCCTAGCCAAGAGACTGAAGAGCTTGAAACTGATACTGTGCCTCCAATACTTTTGGGGGACAGAAACGTGAACAGTGGTCATGAGGGTTTTGTTGTTATTGTTAGTACTACGAGGGAAAGAGTTGCATTGCCCTAGAAAAGCAATTTGAGTTGGACTTCTAATATAAACATAAAAGGAGAGCTATGGTATTTGGGAAAGACTAAATTTCTTAAAACATACAATATCCAAAAAAAATGTATGGATAATTTGCCCTTCTTTAGTTTTATCAAAATATACCATTGAGAACATTAAAAAATACTCCACAAAGTGAGACAAAGCATTATAAAAAGCATAGCTGATGAAGTTTTATCCAGATTTTATAAACACAGCCCAATATGATAACACCAAGTGAATAAAAATGAGCAAAAATAATTTAGTAAACACCTCACATAGATACAGAAACATAAATATCCACTTGGAATACTGCTTGCATTTTCTTATAAAATTAAACAAAATTGTGCCTTGAGCCCATAATTTCCCTACTACAAATTTACCCATGTTCATTGAAAAATTTTATCCACACAAGAGAAACAAATGTTCATAACAGCTTTACAAATCACAGGCAACATATGGAAAGAGCCTGATGTTTATCAATAGGAAGTAGTATGGAAAATAAGGAAAGAAGGAAGAGAGAGAGGGAAGAGAGAAAAAGGAAAAAGGAAAAAATTATGAATACTGATCAAATATTTATTCAGGACCTCCTAATGCTAGTAATTGGTGAACAAAACACACTCCATGTTGATTTTTAAGAGATCATATAACAATAATGGAAAACTGAGTCCCAGATAGAAAAACAACTTGCCCAAATAAAAAAAAGGTTACTGACTAGCGAAAAAACAAAAGATTTAAGTCTACATCTACTATTCTCTCTGTTATGTTATTAGACAGTCTCCACCGTTGATGGTATCAGAAAAGATTTGTTTTTATAGACTCTCATGGCTGGTTTATAAGTTGTGTTTCTTGGAATTTTAGCACTCTAAAGAGATTTCTGAGGAGCCATGATCATGATGAGATGGTAATATCCTGTATGTTTGGACTGAAATATCACTCTTCACCTTATAACTATGTGCAGTTATTACGTTTTAAATCCAGAATTTGAAAACTGTTCCTGATATGATCATCACTCATCAAATTCTCACACTATAGCCCACTGTTTTGGTTTGGGGTCTGGAATGTCTCCGCAAAACCCCACGCACTCAGAGGCAGGGGTCATGGAAGGTGATTCTGGGGTCCTACGGCCGCTTGCTGTTCGGGGCTAGAGCACGGTGGGCAGAGGGCACTGGTAGCACGACCTAGAAGAGGGTATCTCTGTCTGCGACTCCTCCTTTCTCACGCTGCTTCCTGATCACCATCATGTGAGCAACTTTCCTTCCCTAGACCCTTTCACTGTGCGTTCCTGCCTTGGAGCCATCTGAATATGCACTAAAACCTCTCAACACTGTGAGTCCAAACAACTCCTGCATGTGGTCAGTGTCTGTTATTGTGTCTCAGCAACAAGGAAAGTGAATAAACACCCATATATATGAAAAATTAATGATAATTATTTTTTTAAAAAAGATACCAGACGGAGTTTATAAACAGGTAAGGTGAGCAGACATCCTTTCCCAAATTCAGTCAGACCAAATCCATTTTGTTTATTTTAAGGGTTGGCTTTCCAGCCTTGCAAAAAACAGTTTCCTGACAAATATATAATTAAGAAAGGTAGCTAGATAGCCACTATTATGGTTAAATCTCATAATTATGCCACGAAGGTACAGAATTCAAGTTGCAGGGAAAGGAAATATTTGTTAAGCACTTAATGTTATGCACTGGTAATTTTATTGTATTTTTTCTTTTACCTTCATGACCTGGTAGAATATAAGCTATCATTTGCAGTTATTACTATAAAAAGCTAAATGATTTACTCATGTTCACGTAGCTGGCAGAAGACAGAGCCTGAGTTGTTCACGTTTTCTTCCTAGCATCAGTTCTCCACCAAGAGGAAGTGATTTGGTTCAGTTGTCACAGCAAGTTGAGTATGAAAGCCACAGGCAAAGAAGTTAAGTTTCACGACTCAGTGTCTGCAGGTTGATTTATTCACTATGAGAAATACCTAAAGTAACCGTGAAATGAGTGTCCTGCCTGCAAAGACAGGAGAACAGAAAGCAGAAACAACTGGAAGCCGAATAACAGCATCAATTTCAAAATGCGTTTTAATGAATAGGAAGATAAATAGCATCGTGAATAGTAATGTATTACCAGCCTCTCCTTGGTAGCTAGCGACAGCTATTAATGAATTGAACTCAGTAAGATTTTGTGGCTTTTATGCAGCCCATAATTTGCTGTTGAGCATAAAGAGCAGTGGTTCTGCTACATAGTGTGGACTCAGGTTCCGTGGGCAGCACCAGTGCCGTAAACAGGGATACAAAAATACAATATGAATAAAAATTATAAAAACTATCTTGAATATGTACCATAAAGAAAGCACTGGGCTATTCATATGGTTTTTGTCTTGATCTTTCCCCAAGGTCCCATGATGTCATAGAGCTTTGAGGAGGTGGCTGGATCCTCTGTGTGTGATATTCCCCACTGGATTACTCCACCAGTGAGTTTATAGCTAAACGTGACGTTGAGGCTGGAAAGCTGTGTCACTGGACGTGTGACCTGGCAGGGCTTAACTCCTGCCTTCCTCTTTCGATTGCTCTCCGGTTCCCACCGCCACATCGTCAGCTGTTTCTCCCCTTCCACGCCCCTCTGCCATGCCGCCCTGCCTTGGAGCCAAGGGACTATGGAACAAAACCTCTACAAACTGTGGGCCAAAATAAATCCCCCTCTTTTGATTTTCAGGAATCAGGTATTGCGTCTCAGCAACAAGAAAGTAACTACAACTGTTTTTATTCATAACTTTATTTAAGCTTTATCACAGCCTCTTACAATGAATCCATTAACATTAGTATATACAAACTTGATGAAGGTGTGAACCTGGTTAGTGTGTTTCCAGAATGTGGCTCTAGATCTCTAGGATGTTCCTATTGTTACCTGTTGAACAGATAAAGCCACCTAAAGCCACCTGTTTGTGAGCCAAATTCTAGCTTTTTTAAAAAACAAATGGCATCATATTTACCTGAAATGGTCTTTTGGAGAATTAAATTATATATGGCAAGTGTATACTAAAGCAGTAATATCATTCTTTTTAATCATATTATCACTTCTCCTATTAGTAATATGCACTAAGGAAAGATTAAAAGATTTTTCTCTGCTGAAATTAGTCTAAACCATGACCCTCCACCATGAATCCCAAAGATTTCTGAAACCCAGAATATATGTACAATTTCTCTGAATGTGTTTCTTGTTATTTAAATCACTTTTTTATCTGCTACCCTTGCCCTGACTCACTAGGACGCACGTGCTGCTTCTAAGTTGCTGTGTAGACCGTGGTTTGGGCACTTCTCTCACTTGGATCCTGCCTATCCTATTCCTAGGATCATGATATTTTCATTAATTCGGTTTTCCATAACCAAGAGTGTCTTTCCAGCTTCTATTTGTCATCAGGGGTCAAGATTCCAAGCAGAGCATTGTAAGCTGTAGATCAGAAGCCTGTGGTGCCAACCCCTAAGCATGTTAACAGGCTTCTGTTCTCAAGATCATCTAGCAGACTCACATGCAAATAACAAGAATCAGTGACCAGAACACTCATCTACAAACCAAGAACTACAGCTGATATTTTAAATTTAAAACAGATTAAAATCAGAGCCATTTTTTGCTTATTCCAAGAATGTTTCCTTGGAGCTATAAATATTTCCATCTCCAAGGCTGGCCGTAGATCCTGAGTTAAGACTAAGTATTTTTAATGAATAAAAAATACTTTGGGGTATATGGAAGAACTTAAAATCAGACAGATTGGAACAGCATTGATGCTATGAACAACATTGTGTTGCCTTCTGATTCTATTTGTCTATTAAACCGAAACACTATCTCCCTCCCATCAGAAAGAATGTGGAAGGATCCAATGACACAATGTGAGTAAAAATGATGTGCAGGACAAAAGCACTTGTATGTTAATGGGTTTTATATTTTCATAGCATATGTTATCTTCCAATGCTCTTTGCATTCTGCTTATAGTATTCATACTCATTTATCAATCTGTGTCTTCTTACCAGATTGTAAAGTCCTAGGGGGCAGGAATCTGTGTTTGTTTTTTTCACAGATTTTTTCCAAACATTTATCAATAAATGAACATTTAATACATATTGTGCATCTTAGCTGGGAAATAATGCTTATCAAGTGAACAAATACATTAATTTTATTATTATTTTAGTTATATTAAGATACTATCTGTTTGAGTTGACAACTGAATCATTCTAAAGAAGTTTTCTAGAAATACAACTACCTCAAGCTCTGGCAGAAATGGTATGAATCTTAGCCCAGAACTCATGCTAGACAGACACATTTCTGGGCAGGTAAACTCTATATAGAGCTCTTCAAGTTACAAAGCTGGAAATGCTTATCTGACTAAGATCATTGCTGGACTCATCTACAACCACAGTAAACAAATGCACAGGGTTTCTAAGAGCCAAATAGCTTTCTCTTTAGTCTTAAATCCAGGGGCTGCATGTGGACATAATTTCATTTAAATGGAAGTCATTTTACACTTATCTGGATTAGTGAAACAAATGCCTTTGTTGGATCTATAATATCAATTCCCTGAATACAGTTCTTGCCAGCTGGTTGTTTTGGCTCTATATAGTCACAGAATGCAGACCACAATCAACATCTAAATATAAGAAATAATCCTATTTTTCTCTAAAAAGACAATAATGCACTTAACTTGTTTGTTAATTCATTAAATAATAGAGTAAGAGAAATCAGAGGCGTGAGCATTGCATCTGTCCATCCTTCCAGTATTCGAGGTGAGCACAGAAAGATGCGGCAATATTAGCCTAGCGATAATCAAGGATGGCTTTCCAGGAAGAAGTGACATCTAAAAAGCACCTTAAATGGTAGAGAACTTTCTTTTCCATTAGCAGCTGGTTTGTAGTGCAGTGTTTGCCTTCTGTGTGGGGAGTTGGTACAGGTACACGGCACATTTTAATAACTTTTCATCTCTTTTCCCTTCCTGCCTCTTCCCACCATCTATTTCTTGATCCCCTTTCTATTTGAGCAAGATTTATCTCTCTTCTATTATCTAATTTTTGGTTTTGTTTTGCTTATTATTTATATTTTGTGTTTCCCTTATAAGGTAAACAACCTTGTGTGTCTGATTTATCTCACTTAATATAATGGGCCCAAGGTGCATCTATTCATGCAAATGACTCAAATTTATCTTTCTTTGTGGCAGAGTAGTATTCCATTGTACACAAATACCACATTTTCATTAGCCATTTATCTGGCTGTGGATATAGGCTGTTTCAAAAAGTTAACTCCTATGAATTGTGCTGCTATGAACATGGGCATGTATTACTGAAATATAGTGACCTTCACTCTTCTGGGAAGATATCAAGAAGAGCTGTGCCAAAAGTGAAAGAGCTGTATAACAAAAGTGCACTTTTCCAAGGGAGTCAAAGATAGCATCACAAAACTGAAAGACAGTCCCTGTTCCTGGAGAGGCAGAACCAAATATAGTCAAAATGACCGTACTTCCAAAATTGACTTGCAGATTTAAGGCAAACCCAGTCAAAATACTCACAGCATTCACTGCAGAACTGAAGAATTATCTGGTGAAAAGAAAACAAGAATGCACCAACAGACAGAACATCGTGTGCAGATGCACAGAGACACCAACAAGCATCACAAATACAAGAAAATGGAGGTACTTGGCACGGGTGGGATACAGCCTGACTGTCAGATAGGGTAGAATTTGAAAAGCACTGAAGGGCTCTACAAGGAGAGGTTCAGAACTCCAGCTCACACAACAAACCCCAGTGTCCTCTTAAAATAAAAATAGCTGACATTCCCTCAGGATGGACTCAGAGCTAAGCAGAGGTTAAGCAACTCACCTCAAGGTTACAGAGGGAAGGGAGGCATCCAGGATGGGAACCCAATCAGTCTAGCTACAGTGGCCGTGTACTCATTACATACATTCCAAACCTGTTGTCAGGTGCCTCAGACCTGAGCACTGTGGAAGATCTCCGCCACAGTGGAAAGTTCCCCTCCAAGTGACTCTCACTGCACGTCTCCTGCACGTGTGGAAATGCAATGTGTTCTCCTCCCTCAAAAGATCAGAGTGCAATGTCTTCTCCATGGGCATGTTGTTGTATCAAAAGCCCTCCTGGTGGCTGAGCAGATGCCCTGCCAGATGGTGACCACTTGGACCTGTGCTGCATTGTGGAAGGCAGCCAGGACAATTGCCTGTAACAGTTGTAAATGTCACCGTCTCTCACAGACTGGACAGCTGGACAGAATGCCCAGAGCAAACCAGGTGCTAACCACAGAGCACATGGTTTTGCTGCCTAGAGGAAAGGAAATCAACACCTTGCTTTGCACTGGTTATCCTTACTGCACTGAATTACAGAATATGGTCCCTCTGGAGTAAGACAAATATTGAGGGCAAGTGTGCATATCTACTTACCATTCCTGCTTACATCAGTGCCCTGCCTACCTGTTTCTCTTCATTCTTCCTTGCCCAAGTTAAGTCTCCCCTGTAAATGCTTTCTGGATCTTTCCCAAGGCCATGTAGTGCTATGCTTTAGGTGCTGAGGCCTATCGAGCAAAAAGCATGTGATAAAGTTTTATAAATGCAGGTTAACACATAATATTATTACTTGGCCCCAAAGGCAAAGCAACAACCTTCTTGGTAGGTTCAAAGACAATTTCACAAAAGGGGAAAGACTTGGTTTAATTCAAAAAGTATGAATAAGAATTCACCAGGCAGAAAAAAATTTAACTAAATCAAGTTCTTTCCAAGCTGAGTGGTTTGCGACAAAGGGTAGCACTGAGCTATTAAATTGACCTAAAGCAGAAATTTTTATGGGAATGTGTCTGATTGCTCTTGCTATGGTAGTAGATTAAACCAAACACCTTTTGTGTTCCAAAAAGGTACACAACCTTAAGCTGTGAGACTCTGGTTACACCCCCTGGACTTATTCACTCAGTTGCCTGGGGTGTGGCCTAGGCAATGTTTGGCTAGAGCCACTTAGCTGGTAACTCTGCTCCAATCTTCGTCCCCTCCCAGAAGCAGCAGGATAAACTAGGTATGTTCTTATCATGGTAGTGAAGGAAATGCAAAAGAATGAGGCCAACAAACCAAGTAGTTTTTAAGATACTGCTCTTATAAGATATGTTAATATCTATTTAACCAAATATGTCACATCCTGATATGTAGTAGCATCAGGACATGAAGAAGTGACTGCACTCAGGGTGAAGGCTCTGTGCCATACAGGCATGAGAAATGTTAACACCCTGGAGTCACCAGTACACCTGGGAAAGAATCAAGAAACAAGTTTAGGGAGGCATGTGTGAACTAGATCATAGGATGTAATACAAACTATGAAAATAGGATCTGTGCCTATCCTACTCTATAGGAACCATATACCCTAAATTAATTTCAATAAAGAAATAGCAGGGTTATATAAGTGTTTTAGGAAGCTATGTCTGGCCTCTATAGAGGAGATACTTTGGGAGATATCAAAAATATACAGATAAAAATACACTGTGATGAATATGATAATTATGTGTATCTAAATTATACCAATAAAAAAGAATAAAATAGAAAACAAATAATCTAGTCTTAAGGGATCTTAAGTTAGATAGTAGCAGAGGACTTACAAGTACAATAAAGAGATGTAGGTGGTACAAATATAAGAAAAATTTAGTGCAATGTATGTTATTCCACAAACGGGTATAGAGGGAGTGGTGAGGCAGAGGTAACCTCAAAGTTTCTGTCTTACCTGTCTTAGATAAGAAAAGCATAGAAAAAATTCAAGAAATAAAATGTTATGGAGGGGCCAGGGATATAGCTCAGTGGCACAACAGCTGCCTGGCAAGCATGAGGTCATGAGTTCAATTTCCGGTCCAAAAATGTCTGTAATAAAATGTTATGGAAGGAAAATAATGAGAGAGGTTGGACGTAAGTAACCTATGAGACTCCAAAGAGGAAGGTGCCGAAGCTGGGCTGGCGAGGTTACTTAATCCAGAGGTATAGTTTATGCATAACCAGTATTTATGTAGTGGGGAATGTTGTGTCATGGTGACTGCTCAGAGAGAGACAAACGGTAGCATGAAACAGAAGCTCAAATTTGTTGTTAGATTCTTAGTCACCTTGAGAATATGTAACGCATTAAGAACTCTTTTCCAGGAAACTACATGGGTACCTAAAGAACCATTTTTGGATAAAATTCCAGAGAGACTGTGGATATCTTGAGGTCTATCCATACACAGTTTAAGGAATAGAGAAGCTAGATTATGAAGTCCTGATGAGCAGAGAGAAAAATCACAAGTGAAGACATGAAAAGGAAGAGACTGGAGATAGGGAAACCTGAATTCCTGAGTCAAAACCTAGAGCTCATAGCATGTTAACATCCTAGTCAAGTTGGGGGGTTTAGAATTGATCTTCAGTGAAAAAATATGGAAGGCGAAGAGCTCTAGACACAAGCAATGACACGGTGAAAGTGAATGTGATTTTGTATCAGCACCCATTTTTCAGGGACACCTTCAGCACACAGGCGCATTTCTCAGTGACATGCCAATAGGAGAGTGGCTGTAACACCAGGCAGATGCACTAACAGCAGAGAGGCTGGGGCCTCAAACACCAGAGGGCAATCTTAGTAACAGTAGGTTTTCTTAAGGCAGGTGGACATTAAGAGCAGCGACTTGGTCCAGGTTTTTAATTTGTGGCTTATAAATGGTATCCTTCTCCAAAGCAGGCCAGCTATTCTAACAATCACCCTATGGCGTTTCTAGGAAAGAACTGTGTGTTCTTCTGTAACTAATTAATGTTATTGCTGTTAGTTCCCAAATCTGAGAAATATAGAAAGCTCAGATAAACTGTATTTGTGTGTTGTTATTATTTCCTTTTCTTCTCTCTGGCACTGAGTAAATTTGGCAACAAACATAAGCTAATAAACTCTGATTTACAAGCCATAATACTTCGAGTGTGTGCACTAGAGCTACAACCAGATGATGCAGTACCACAAGGCCCTAGTTTAGTTAAAAGTCACATTAATGATTTCATCCTTCATAGTTGCCCAAACAACCCTGAGAAGGAAACCTTCAACTCTTACATCGTTTTCTGTCTTAAGGGTAATGAACCATATGTGTAGACAGCTGCACTGTCTGTAAACTATGGTCATTAATTAGACAGGAGACAGGACACTTTCAGAGAGAGGCGGGTGGAAGAAAAGTGAGACTTTGAAAAGTCACGGTGATTATCAATAACAAAGACCAGAGAAAAGGGTAAGACGTCTGTCCTCCGTATTTCAAATATATTACATTGCTCATAGCAGTACAGTCACTGAAAGGTCTTAGTGGCGAATATTTTGGACTGCCCATGAGGATAGTGTTAAACAAAAGCAGGGAAGTACCAGCAGGGATACACAGAGATTCACACCTGGAACTCCAAGGACTGTGCCACATCAGGGAACCATGTACTAAAGAAAAAAGGCAATTTAGTCTTAAGGAGATACTAAATTATAGTGCAGGAAGTAAATCAAAGATAAAAATGGAGAAATTCAGGTTTGAGATTTTCCTCCCTAGCCATGAGGTAGGAATCTCTGACTAACGTGGAAGGCCTTTGTATGTTTGAGACCAGGCTGCGAAGAGTAGGGCAAAAGCCTATATCCAGTGAGAGCAAGCTACACAAAGGCTGTGACTGACCGAGCTTCCAGTCTGGGGAGCCATATCCAAGTACAGAGGTGAGTCCAGCCAGAGAAGTATGATGTGTTCCAGGATCTTATTTATTGTTCCTTATTCATTTTGGGGACCATACTATGCATCTCTCAAAATGTCTAGAATGAGTACTACTGTATGCAAACACTCTTGTTTCTTGAACATTTTGCAATCATCTCCAGTTATTCACTATATTAAGTCTAACAGAGGCCTCTGTCTGTGGTCAGGAAATAAGTACCTGTGGACCGTTCCTGCATCTGCCTACTCACTGTATTTCTATGCTTCCCTTAATAGCAAAAACCAGATCATTTAGGATTTATTGGATAAATCAAAGCATGAATTTACTGGAAAATAACCTGTCTAGAAAATAATCCAGAAATATGCTGAAGAAGTCAAAGGTGTGAGAATGAGAAGGGCAAAAGGTTGATCCTTGTTTCTGCTCTGTGAAATGACAACAGCAATAAGCTATAAGATAAAGGAAAATCTGGATTTGAGGGACCAAACACACTGACAAAAAAGAGATTTAAAGAACTAAGGAAGAAGAACGGAAATAAGGCTGACACTGCCACACTTTCATGTGATAAAGATCTCACTGGCATTTCCACCCAAGATGGTTTAGTGGTTAAGAGAGTCCCTGAGACACAATGGCACTCATCCAGACATAAGATGAAAATGACATGAATTAGCATTATGAGCATAAAGGGGAAGGAAGAGGTAGTGATAGACCTGATGTGATTTGTGTGATGCTTGGGTATTAAGAAACAGTAAGAAGAAATGTAAAATGACTTCAAGGTCATGAAATCCACAGCTGAAAACCTTAGTGGATGTTAAACAAATGTTTCATGGATGAATGAATGATCATAGGCACTCTAAATTGTTATTAAGGTACTGAAATAATGATATTTACATGCTCTTTTATTGCAGGAAACATTTCTGGAAAACTGCAGAGCTACTGAGTTAACAAAGTTGAACAAAGTTGAAAAAACAATCCAAATGGAAGAGACCATGTGGATTCTAAGAATGTGCCCATTTGAGAACTCTCCTATTTTAAGAATTCCTGTTCATATTTGCAAAGGAGAAGACAACGATTTGACAACCCCAGTCCTGGTTTTGTTTCTCAAAACTCTGATGGTGGCCAGCAGCTCTCAACTGACTGACTGAATAAGCCTAGCGGTACCTCTGCCAACATCACTGGACCACTGCCCCTTAGAATGTGCCAAGGCACCAAGCTGCTCATATGGATTACCAGTATTGGGAATTCTTTTCACAAACACTTGGCACTCTTCCTGTGAGACCTACCTTCAAATTAAACTCCCGTATGTACTCCCATAGCATATGTGTAATCCCTCAGGAGACCCTCAAAAGCTTCTTATTCACACTTTCCTCCCACCTTTTATTGCATGTGCTCTTTATACTGCATTTCTGAATCTTAATCAGATTTCACACGTCAGAGCAAATTTTACACTCATAAAAACAGATGCATCACCTTTGTATTAAAAGTACTGAGTACATTCTTCAAAAATCCTGCTGTTTCATTGCACTTTAAGAAACTTGCACATCAACAGCTTTTCTTATCACTGATAGAATATAATCTCACAAATCCATTCCCTTTCCATGAATTCCCATGGAGCACATGTACAGAAGCTCATGTGCTGTCTGTCGTGGAGATGAGAATGACTGTAGCTTGGACTATCAAATTTTGTCTGAGAAAACAAATATACAAATAAACACTGCATAAATTCAGAAGTACAGTAAGTTACATAACTCTAATTTAGAAGGAATTTATACATATAGCCACTAAGTGGGAGTATGTTCCTGAAAAATAGAAAAGAAATCATCTGACTTTGATTTTGATAATAAAATAGAAATCAGTGGCAGGAGTTTCCAGGAGGAGACAGCTACTCATACAAAGAATACATTTGATAAAAGTAAAGAAAAATCGGAAACAGAGATTAGCAAGGCATGGTGTCAAGTACCTGTAATTCCACCCTCCTCTGGAGCTGGGGTTATATGATCACAAGTTTAAAGCTAGACTGGGCAGTGCAGAGACAGCCATTTCACCCTGCCTTGATAGAAAGGGGTCTCTAGGGGAAAAATACTGATGATAGGATGATGTTTTACCTAAGCAGGAAGCAAATCTTAATGAACAGATCAGAAATCAAGGTATCAGACACATTCTTTGCACTCTGACACACAAAGACCCCTGCACTTTGATTCGCAGAGTGGTGGTTATATATCATAATTATATTCCTAGGGCAGAAATAATCAAAAGCCATTGTATACTAGTCAAATAGTAAACAAGTACTTGTCTGAGCTCCAAACCCATTTGTATCAGATGAAATTTAAATTGAGCTTTACAAAGCAAACTGTACTTCAAAAATAGCAACAAAGATGTGCACCCATGTTTATAGCAGCACAATTTGTAATAGCTAAATCGTGGAAGCAACCCAAATGTCCATCCACAGAGGACTGGATTAAAAAACTGTGGCATTTTTTACATAATGGAATATTATTCAGCTATAAAGAAAGACAAACTTGAGGCTTTTATAGGCAAATGGTCAGAAGCGAAATAAATCAGATGTGCATGTGCAAACAGGGTATTGTATCATTAGTGTAAGAACATGAAGGTGGGAATATAAATTAGGAGGTATGAAAGGGAACTGCTCAAAAGTAAAGAGCAGCAGGGATGAGGGGAAGGAGAAAAGGAAGAAGGGGATAGCTATGTAAGTATGTGTATATATATATGCAGGATGGCTAACATGGTTGCACTATTGTCTCATGTCACTTTATTGTAAGGAACAGTCAATGATTAGTTGTTTAATCCATCTTGTATGTCTATATGTGTTATCCTGAACATACACTTTGAAGTTATCAATATGTAATACAACAACCATTGTTAATTCCCTATCACCTTATCTGTAATTTAGATTTTGTACTGTTCTTGTGCTACTTTGTGTCTGTTTGCTAAAGTTTTTTGCTCTTTTACTTTTAAAATTAAAAAAATAAAAAATAGGAACAAAGAAAAAATGTTAAATTAGACTTACTGGGTAGTTACTAGAGGTTATATATTGTCCAAGCAATTTGTCCCATGAATGGATATGTGAAATACAGAAGTTACAGAAAATGCTATAATCTCTATTTTTATTCCCATTTTACAAACAAGGAAATGGGGGCACAAGTAGATTTAATAGTTTGCCCCAGGTCGAGGAAGAGCTCTCAAAGTAAGAATCTTATAATTATGATTTAAGGCTGAAAGGGCACTGGGAATCCCTATTTTATGAAATAAGATGAGAGCTCTAGGAGGTGGTGTGAGATAGTGTTTGTAAGGATTGTTTATGAGAAGCTCATAAACCCATGCAGCAAGTCTCCTGGGTGGTGACTAGGAAGGAGCCACAGGGTGCCAAGGAGATGGGAAGGTGCTGCACAGTGGACATGCATGAGATCACCAGGCACTTTTGTTAAGCACTGGAGGTAACACTCACCTTAAGTATGTTTTAAATGGTTACTATGTACAAGACATATAGTTCAGATTGGGAAATATGAGTGAATACCACAGACATCACAAATTCTTTAAAAGTGCATCCAAGGGAGAAGATACTGTAAATGACACTGAGCAAAATTGTAAGAGTGAAGTCACAGTAGTAAACACTTCCACATCGCATTCCTAGTTCCTCACTGAGTGTCACACAGATAGTAAATTAATCTTCACAACTCTAGAAGATAGGGACTACTGTTATCACCAACATTTCACAACTTTTTCAAAAGGCACAAAAAGATGGAGAAGCTTGGCAATGGTGAGTGAGTGGCAGGCTTGAGATGTGTGGAGAGGCGGGCTGGCTTTGAAGCACTAAATTAGGGGAGATAAAGGGAGGAAAATGTGTGGAAACTCAAGTGGGGATGACTGATCTACTTCATTCTTTCTACAACAATATTTCTTGAGGACCTACGATGTGCTCAGTACTATTCCAGGCCATGGGGAAGAGCAGTGAACACAAAATTCTGGCACTTCCTTGTTCCCAAGGCACAGGCGCAGAGTAGGAAATGCTGTGGTAAATGAAGGAAAAGCGTATACGAGTGCGCTAGGGACTCCACCTCGCACTTTGTAGAAGACACTGAATTAGCCTGCACAGTCCTTTGCTGTATCTACGATCATCAGCTTCATTTTACAGGTGAGGAAACTAAGCCTTGTAAGCATAAGGTAAGCCATGCAGATTGTAAGTACAGATACACTGACCCAAAGGTAAACCTGCTGTATTCCCAGATTCGTACTTAAACAAGTTTGCTGTAGTGGTTGAAAAAGAAAAAGAATAAAAAGAAGTATTTTCATGCAATAGGAGGTCAGAATAATTTTTGACCTTGAGAGCGTACAAGAGGAATGAGTGGAAACTGAAGCTGTGGTTCAAATGAAAATATAGGAGAGAAAAAAAGAATGACTGATACAGGTGACATTTTAATATAAAGGCCACTGATTCAGAATAGAAGATTATCTGCCTATTTTTAGCTTGACTCTCAAGAATTCTATAGAAAAAAATGAAAGCCACAGTTGTAGGTTTACTTTTTCCTTCAAACAAGAGTTTAAAAATAATGACATTGTCACGGAAACACCATAGCCCCAAAGCCAAGGATCGAAATGGTACAAAATGGATTTTACTTCATGAAGCAACAGTAAACCTCTTGAGATTTGATCATGGGACTGGTAAATATTTTTACCTGTATTAAATGATGTGCAGATGAGTTTAGGTGCAGCAGAGCTATGTTTGAAAAGATCTCCCTTTTTTCCCTCTCAGAGCTGCTATCTCGCCACCCTGCCCTCTAGGAAGGATGCTTTTGTATTATCTGTTATCATGGAGGACCACCACGCTGCTCCAAAGGCGTGTGATGTGTCACAAACACCTGCTGGATGCTCTGACGTGGCTCAGAATCCAGCTGCTGCATCTCCTTTGTCTCACACAGAGAGTACCGTGGTACTTTAAACTGTTACCCATCCCTGTGATAATGCATTTCGGGCTGTCACTATCAGAGTCATGGGTCGTTCTGGTCACTTGCATAAAAAAAGACTTGACTTGGCAAAAGCTCTATGGTTCCATAGTTTATTGCCATTCTGTGCCTTTTTCTTTGTGAAATGACTTAAAGTTTTTCTCCCAGCTAGTCATATCCAGCAATTGTGCATTTGTTTTAATAAGTCAAATTGTAACAGTTACAGCAGAGTAAACTATCTGTTATTGGAGGAATTGAGGTTTCTGATGAATGTGAAGAAAAATAATATCTTTCAAAGTTCCTAAGCTCTTTCAAACCTCAAAATTCTCTGTATCTACATCCCATTTGCTCACTAAAGTAATCTGATACAAAGGGTCAGGTTAATTTCATTAACTACATTTTGATGTAAAGAGACCGAGGCTTAGAGCAGTAATACGATCTACCCCAGGTACAAAGAAATGTAAAAGTGACAGTTAAAGATTAACATCTAATTTTTGAAGCAAATTTTTCTTCTCTTGACATTATTAAAATTATAATAAAATATGAAAAGCTGAGGAAAGTTTACGAAAATTTACCAACACTCACATGTACACACATATTATGCACATGTCACATAGCACACCTAACAGCGAGCCTCACTCAGTGCATTTCAACTGTGTGAGTTAAATCTTAGATACCGTTACGTATCCAGAGGGAAAGGATCAAGTCCCTTGGACCAGGCTGAGGTAGGGAGCTTTCAGGTATAAATGGCTTCATCTACATGCCTAGGGAAATCAGACAAATTCACTATCTACTTTCATTTTCCCAGTCACCACATAGGCACTGAGGCAAACACCGAAGCCCCTTCTGTCATTTAAATCTTTACAGAAAGAACACAGATTAAATTCCATAATCCATTCACTTACCATACTAATAGCATGTTTTGGGACATATAAAGTTACAAAGTATTCTATCAGTCTGACAAACAACCAAATACTATTCTGGTACTCAAAATAATGTGCAAACATTAATGTATTTGTTCATTCTATACAATCAGAAGTTTTTTAATTTTGCTACACCTAGAATAAAAGTAGCATCATCAACTTGGTGAGAGTGGAAATTGTTACAATATTTGAGAGAAATAGCTTGCAGCAGATATGTAAATCCTTCAAAAGTTCATGTAACATTTAGCTTGTAATTCTCGTTGAAACAATTCTAAGCTAATAAAGCAACTAACCATGGACCAAAGATCTAGGTATCAATATATTTATTGCACAATAGTTTCAGAAGAAATAAGAAATATTTTAAATTTTTCCACAAATAAGATGCAGCTTCATCACAGACTTTAATCCACAATGTTAGGCTTTGCAGTAGTATTTCACAATATTGAAAAGTTACAAGAAAATTTTAGTTAAAAAAACCACCAGGTTCCAAATTTGTCTGTGAAAGATGATCTGTCTTATATGAGAAGGTACAGGGCCTGAGATGCAGCTCAGCAGCACAGCGCTGTACTTGGCAAGCTCAAGGTTCTGAAGGGGATTCCTGGTCCCAAAAAAAGAAGATGCGTACATACTAGAGGGTGGGCTTGGAAAAACGGAGAATGAAATGCTTTCAGTTATGTATCAAAGTGGACATGATGGTGAACATCTTGGTTCAAAAAGGACAGGATCTGAGAGTTCGAGTACCTAAGAAGCTCATTTCTCAGAATTATTAGCTTTAGTCTTCAAGAGATATAAAAACCAAAGGCAGAGGTAGTTATGCAAAGAAGAAAAAGGTATTTGGCATACAAATTTGTTAAGAACAATCGCTCATTTTTTTCCTTGTCCTACAAATTGAGGCAAAACATTTCAGAGCCTATCTACTCCAGCTTTCTATGTTACTGGATATAACATTTCATAGTACAGTTATGCTCTGTCTTAGTTTTCTCATTCCTGAGACAAAATATCCAGCAACCAAAGTTAAAGGAGGAAAAGTTTATTTTGCCTCAGCGTTCGTAGAGTTTTCAGTCCGTAATTGGCTGCCTCCAAGCCGGGGTGGAATGGTAGAGGGCATTACAGGGGAGAGGAAGTTTGTGGCAGGCAAAAGGTAGCGGGAGCACCAAGCAGCAAGCTAGAACAGCAGCCTCTTTCTGTCCCTCGCCTTCTGTCCGGCCTACACTCCCATAGGGTGAGTAGCACTCACACTCAGAGTGAGCTTTCCCATTATCCACACCCAGAACTCTACCAAACCAATAAGTGGACTAATTTAGTAATCACACACCTTTGATCCCAGCATCACACACTTACTCTAGATCAAGCCACCTCTGAAAAGTCCCATCTGTGACCATACGAAGCTTTGGGGAACATACAGACCCGAGCCATAGCATACCCCAATAGACCACATTCACCAATTCACTCGTTCAACCTATTTATTAAATATCCATTGAGTGTTGAGCTACTCAAGAAATTTATCAAGAGGAGTTCCAGCAATGTACTACATGTTTTGACTGATTTATAATCTTGACAAAAAAGAAATTTAAGGTTATAAAAATCAGAAAACAAAATTATCCATGCATGTCCTTGTTTTGTACTGTTAGTACATGTTAGTGAGAGTTACAAACATATTGTAGTGGCAAAGGAAGGCTTCTAATTCAGGTAATTACAGGCTACATAATTTCAAGCAACTGTTTTACTGAAGGTATTGCTCAACGGTGATTGAAATAAAGATAGCACTTTCCATAAGTTGTCATTAAGCTAAGATAACAGCATGTAACTACCAAAGCCGGGAGCCACGGGATTCCAGGGTCCCCAAGATAGCCGCAGAGCACTTGGCGTAGCTTTAGTCTTAGGAATGCCTTTACATTATGATACATCTGAGATGCTATTTGTTTGGGTGTGGCTGAGAGTACTCAAGGAGACAGAAGTTAAAATCTATGCTGTGCAAAAGGTGTAGATCCTGGTTTAAAAAAAAGAAAAAAGAAAACTTTATGATGGAACTACCAAGGGCTCCTTCTGTGTCTTGGAAGCCAAGATTAAACCAAAATAAAAACAAAAGACAAAACCACTTAATCTTTACTCCTTGGTTCACATCATAGAGTGGAGAGAATTTGGAGCCTGAAATATAGAACCATTTTTTTTCCAAATTAACATTTGTTCTCAGACACCTTCAGAACCTAAGCATTTTATTCTCCTTTTCCAAAGAAAGGCAGCTTGTCCTGCAGTTCAATTTTTTTAGCAAGTTTTCAATTACATGATCAATTTAACTAATACAAAAGGCAAGAAGTTAAAAACGAGGGAAGAGAAAAATGAGTTGACAAAATAAATAGACACAGTTTGGAATATGTCTTTTGTGAAACTATTAAGGTATTATATTTAAGAGAAGACAATCTTATAGCAAAGACAAGTTTCGCTTTGAAAAGATAGACCAGCATTGGATAAAAATGTGCCATTTAGATTTTAGGTTATAGTTTTCAACAACTCCAGCTGAAATATTTCTAAATATGAGTCTGGAACTTGAAAATTACATTATTTTGTGGCCTAATAGGATAATTTGGCCTTTGAAGTCAGAAACAGCTGAGTTAGGTCCTTTAGGAACATTTTTTCCTAACCCTTAGAGCAGTGCTTAACTTCTTTCATCATTTACAAAATTGGAGTAATGAGACCTACTTCGGAAGATATCTGAAAATTATAAAAAGTGACAACAAATCTGACAAGGAATGCAGCTGACATGGAAGCACTTCAAATGTGATAATCAAAATAAAGAGCTTAGTGCACCAATTTGAAAACAGACTCACTAAAGCTGAGAATCATTCCTGTTCTAACCTGTGTATCTTCACGCCTTCCCCCTATGTGTGTCAGAGTCCACACTGCCTCTTTTCACAAGAACATCAGTCATGTTGGATTAGGGCCCACCCTAATTACCTCATTATCTTCACTAATTATATTTGCAATGACCCTGTTTCCCAGCAAGGTCATATTCTTGCATACCTCAATGTGCAAATCTTAGGGGAGCACAATTTAACTCATAACAATAACCCTCACCAATTTTCTATCTGCCTGACAAAACATAGAAAACCTCTGCTTTCATGTGTCTTTTATCTGAAATATTTTATGTGTCTTTTATCTAAATTCTTTTATAATTTAAACTTTTATATAGCCATCACTCAGTTCTAAACCCAATGTTTTTATAAAAGTCATACTTAGGAAGGATTATTTTTTATTCTTAGAGGACTTTATAAAGTACATTCCTCTAAGGCTTCACTCCGTCTTTCATTCCTGTATTGTATCACTTAACTTCCATTTTTTCTGCCCTCATGTTACAGAATTTCATTCATCCTCCTCAGGCTTTTCATCCTGAAGAGACATGTCAATTTTCACTATTCCCTCCATAATTAAGCCCACTTTTGCTGTTTTCCTATAATCGTGCTTGTTAAATCTTTTCTGTACCACTTGCTTAGATGTATTTATGGATTCTTTTCATCTCAACATCCCCATACTTCTAGCAAAGAGTCAATCTTTTTCAAGATGTTAAAGATAATTTTTGCTTTGGAAAGATAGACCAGCATTAGATAAAAATGTGCCATTTAGATTTTTAGATTATAGTTTTCAACAACCCCAGCTGAAATATTTCTAACCATGAATTAGGAACTTGAAAAATCACATTGTTTCGCGGGGTAGTAGGAATGTTTGGCCTTTGGAGTCAGAAATACCTGAGTTATGTCCTTTAGGAATGTGACCTTTTCCTAACCCTTCAAGAAGTACTTAACTTCTTTCACTATTTACAAAATTGGAGTAATTGTATGAATTTAAAGGGAGCACCGAGATGGCAGACCTGGCATAACATATACATTCAGGAGATGATGTTTCTGTCTTTCCTTCTTCTCCTCTGGTCACAGCAAGCAGGTGACTTATAACAGCAGTCGTGAGCATAGGGCACAATCATAGGCAATGAGACACGACGGAAAGATTCCTGGGAACCTGGGGGAGGTTTTTTTTTTTTATTTTTATGTTAAATTGAAGAAGCATGTGTATGTGGTAGTCTGTATCCAAAGTCTGAAACTTAGACCACAAGATCCGCCCCAGAGGTTATGCCAGCACTAATAACGACACAGTCATGCTCAACCCTGAAGCTACCATTTATTCGTTTTTCCTTGGGACAACAAAAAATTCTTCACTGAATAATTTTTACTTAGGTTTCTATCATTTGTAGAGAAAGGATATCAATTTATACAATGTCCTTTATTTTTGAGAAAGGAATTCTATTTTATTTGAGCCTGTGATATACCTATTAAATTTACTTATTTTGCAGGCTATTGCTGTTGACATGTAACCTCCAATGAGACAAGAATAAAAAATGTATGGAATTTCCAGGAAGATAGTTTGAAAATGGCTCATTCAGTGGAAAGCTGAGTTCTTTCCTTTCCTTCAGGAGGAGTGGGGTGCAGAGATAGAACAGACCTGAGGCTCCCATGACTGGTACTGCTGTAGCAGCTCTGGACTTACTAATATCACAGAGAATCAGTTTCTGTCTTTTTGCTCAGTTTTCTATGTATTATGAGGACTAATCCTAATGATATGGAACATACATGTTCAAATTGTACATAAATTGATTTATTCTAATGATATATAAATATACATGTTCAAAAAATATATAAATTGAATTTGTAACCAAAAATTATTCCCAGATTCTAAAAAAACTAAAAATAATTAATAATTATAATAATAATTTTAAAATGATAAATACAATGTATAGAATTTTATGTATTTTTATGCATTATAATAATATATTCATGGAAAAACCATAATGTTTTCTCACAGTTCTCATTCTAATGTCCCCAAGTGCACAGATACACAAATATAACAGCATCTTATCTCTTTGACCTTGGTTTCAGGGCAAGATTTAGTTCCTACAAGACAGAGAAGTGTCCATTAATTTTTAAATGGATAAATGTTATGGTTTGTATCCAGATGTCCCCCCAAAGCCTCATGCAGTCATGGGGCGATCTTCTAGAGTTTGTGATTGATTCATGGTCCAGTGCTAGAATTTTGGGTGTGAGTGCTACACCCGGCCTGGGCATATTTTGCTTACAATGTAAGGGAGGGAAAAAGGCTTGCTCTCTCCAGTGCTCTACCCTTTTGCTCTTGTTGCTTTTGCTGTTTTCTAGATTCATGAACTCTTGCCCTCTGCCATGCACCACTCTGCCTTGGAGCCAGCTGATTATGAACAGACAGAAATCTCCACAAACTGTGAGCTAAATAAACCTATCCTTCCTTAATTTGGGGCATCAAGTATTTTGTCTCAACAATGAGAGAAAAATAAACAAGATAATAAAGAAAAGGCATTATCTATTTATGTAATAAAATACTATTTACTCTATACAAAGAAGTAAATCTTGCCAATTACCACAATATATAAACCTGAAGGGCACATTAAGCAAAATAAATTCAGCACACAAAGACAAATAAAACATGGTACATTCCATATGGATAATCTAAAAATGTTTAGCTCATAGAAGTAGAGAATATAATGGTAGTTTCCAAGATCTGGGGCTGTGGATTGGAGAGATGGTAAATAAAGGATGCAAAGTCTCACTTAAATAGGAGAAATAAGTTTAAGAGACTGATTCCACAGTATATTATTTGTAGTCAATAACAATGCATTACTTTGAAAATCACTGAGAATATTTTAAGCGTTCTCACCACAAAATAAATGATCATTATGTAGGGAAAGTACATGTTAACTAGCTTAATTGAGCTGTTCTACAAAGTACATAAATTTCAAATTATTGTTATATGTCATAAATATTAAAAAGTTTTTATTTGTCAGTTTGAAAATAGAAATAAGCACAACAATGTAAGCCAAAAAGAAGTGTCATCTCAACTAGCAGTTGTAGTGAATTTATTTGGGTAAAAATAAATTATCAAAATTTGAAAAATAAGGATCGTAAGAAGAAGGACTATTATTCAGAAAAAAGGCTGGCCGCAGAGACAGCCAACCGTTTGGGTTTCAACCCTGTCTGAAAGTGTACTGAAGAATTGAATCCTCATGTTCACAGATAGGTTTTCCTTTCTGAGTAACCCTTCTGGTGTTTTTGAAGTACGTGGAGATGTTCTATTTCAGTGTGCACACCTGTTTGAGAGAAGAAAAGAAGCTTGACCTCTATTCCTCTACATGACTGCAGGTCAAAGAACACTTTGAAGTTGGGCCAGTGGCTATCTTGAAAAACAAATCTGGGTGCTGACCTTCCTCCCCTGCACTACCTCTCCTTCTCTTTCTTTTTTTTCTTCTTCCTTTTCCTCCTCCTCCTTCTCCTTTTTCTCCTTCTGCTTCTCCTCCTCCTCCTGCTTCTGCTTCTTCTGCTCCTTCTTCTTTTTACTTTAGTTTTTCCTGATTTTTACTGTTACGTGTTTACAGTAGTTAATGTTTATATTCCCTATGGGTCATTGCTACATATACATCACACACCTTAATTTCTTTCTTCAACTACTTTCTCTCCTCCTGTTCCTCTCCTTCCATGTCTTGACCCCCTCCTCGCCTGAGAAAGACCTATCTCCCTACTTCCTATTATCTCTCTTTTATTTTACTCTTTATTTATAATTTGAGTTTCTCATATGAGAGAAGCTATATAATATTTAAACTGTGTGTCTGATTTATTTCATTTAATATTATGGTCTCAAAGTGCATCCATTTACCTGGAAGTGACTCAAATTTATCTTTCTTTATGGCAAAAGAATGCTCTATTATGAGTGGGTACATTTCCTTTATCCATTCATCTGTTGGTGGACACACAGGTTGCTACAAAGATTTAGCTGTTGTAAATTGTGCTGCTATAAGCATGTTAAATACATGTAATACTGTAGTAATATGATGTCTTTAACTCTTTGGGGAACATACCTACAAGAGCAATGTGAATCAAATGGAATTTCTTGTTCTGGTTTTCTGAGGCTCTGCATACTGCTTTCCACAATGGTTGTACGAGCTCACCTTCCCATCAGTGCAGAAGGGCTCCTTTTCCCCATCGCCTAGCCACCATTTGTTATTATATGATGCTTTTCATGATGGTCATTCATTCTGCAGAAAGTGGAATCTCACTGTCGTTTCAGTTTGCATTTCTCTGATGGCCAGTGATATAAAGCATTTCTTCATATATTTATTGGTGATTTTTACTTCTTTTCCGAAGTGTCTATTCATTTTACTTGTCCAGTTTTTGATTGGGTCTTTTATTTTGGGGGTCTAATTTTTGTGTTCTTTATGTACTCTAGATAGTAGTGGTTCCCTTTTCACCCCATTCCTTATTTCTTTTGTTGTGCAGAAGATTTTTAACTTGATATGGTCCAATTAGTTGATTCTTGGTATTATTTATGTGCAGCTGAAGTTCTGAGAAAGTACTTACTTTCAAGAGTTTTACCTATTTTGCCTGCTAGTACTAGCTCCTCTAAAACCAGCTGCACACCTACCACCATTCCTCCCTTGTATAAAATATGCACTACAAGGCCATAGAGGATCTATATAATAAATTATTCCCAAAATAAAAATAAATAAATAAATAAATTATTTCCCCAATTTTTGGCTTGGTCCTTATTACATATATAATCTTCTCTATTCAACCTGCCTGGCTCAATCTTTTTCCTGTATGGGGTGGAACAGTCTTCTGTATTTCAGCAGTTTCTAGTACTGATATCAGATGACTTCATTATTCGATGGAAGTCTTGGTTTACAAACTTTTGGTCTTTGAGGTTTAGGGGTATACGTTCCTGAAATGTGTCTTGTTAAAATATAGCACAATAGATCACAGAAAGCAATTTTTATTGAAGAATAAATAATATTAAAAACCAACAATAATATTAAAGAATAGCAAGCATAATACAATGCATGATTATAGCTATCATTCAATTTTAAATCTGTTAACTCATACTTGGTCCACGGTGTTATGCTGTTATTAAGTTTTGTTATATTCAGAAATACTACAAAATGGGAAATTTTATAATCATCAATTTGGCTTTTCTGTCTAGATACTGCATTTGAATAATGGTAGGTTAATATTTAAGACTTAAAAGGACACGAGAATGGATCGGGAGAAAGGCCAGTAGGGTAAGTAAGGACCCACATTCCTCATTAAAGAACAGATGCCAATATCCTGTGAGGCTCCAACAAATTCCTCTCTTTATTCTGAAAAATCTAAAGTCACAGACTCAGAATTTTCTCATTGTTCAAGTTCGAGTGGACAGCTGTCACTACTCTGCTGCATAACTGTAGCAATACCATTGTGAATCTGGATACTGGAAGGAAATTATGAAACTCCTGATCTAATAGCCACATAGAGTCAACTTAGTCGTATTAATTTTGTAATACTACAAGTTAATATTACATAGAATTCAAATATTTTGACCCTAATTATCATAGTTTGGTGAGTTTGTACATCAATCAAACTTAAAAATTAATTTAAAATGTAGTTAATTAAAGCCACAGAACCATAACTCATTCTGAAAATGTACTTGTAGTCTCTAATATAGTTGGAAAAATTTAAACAAGCCAAGGAAGAACCTAAACTGTGCTTACAGGGGAGACAAATGAATGTCTTAGTTTTTACCATAAGGAAAATAGAAAAATCTACCTGTTTTGGGTAATATAACGTCTAGCTATTTGCCCAACAATGTGATTTCTGAATACAAAATGACGCTTACTCATTAAAATATATTTTCAGTGTTCAACAGTAGAGGACTAGAAACAGTGCCAACTAACCAGGCATTAAATTATAGCCATACATTTTAATAAATCTATTTGTATTTGAAAGAACAGAGCAATTCATTGAATCATAAACTAATTGTTTAAAAATTTGCATACTATAAATTTGGATCCATTTTTAAGTGTTTTCCAGTCATAATATGGAAATACTAATCTTTTACATTGAAGCAAGATTAGGAGATATTTAATAATGATAATGAGATGAAGATAGATACTATAATATTTAGGGTTTCTATAAAGGATGTCACTGAGTAAAAAATTTGATAATTGACTTAATAAATTGCAAACCAATCTATGAATGTAATATAAATACACACAAAGAACTGGGCAAATATACATTATGAGTGTCACTTGATTAAAGTATTAAATTTTTATTATTATAAGACTAATGCTTACTAGCTAATATAAAATTTTCTAACATTCTGAGAAGTGTAAGAAATCTGAAGAAGAAAACATTTGTATATTTCAAAAGCCAGTGTTAATACATTTTGGAACCTCCAATTTATGCAAAGTTGAGAATATTTTAATAGTACATCAGTAATATTCTACATTAATTATTTCTTCAGTTAATTTGCTTTCCAATATTTTTCATTAAAATGAAAGATGCTTGATACAAAGTATGATGTTTTTCTTTATACCGTATCTTCAGAATCTGACATATTTTATCTATGTTTGAGAGTCACTATATGTTTATCAACCAAACTCAATTTTCCCTCTACCACCACTTTTATTATTATGATATGCTTCACAAATTAATACTGTGATGTTTTAATATAACATAGATTAAAAACAATTACTATGATCAAGCTAATTAACGTACATTATCATTTCATATATGTACAGCTTGTGCATGTGTGCTGAGAACACTTAAGATCAGGTATCTTAGTAAATTTAAAACATAAAATTCAATATTAATTTAACCACTAAAAAACCAATATCCTACTCTGCTTTTATAAATTGAAGTTTTCAGATTCCATATATAAGCAATATTGTGTAGCACTTATATTTCTGTGCCTAATTTATTTCACTGAAGAAATACTATCTATACAAATATTGTATAAAATTGATATGAGTCAAGAGTTCCATGATAACAAGAGTAACATATAATGATAATTACAACTATTATCATACTGATTTTTATATTACATGTATCAGATTTAAAACATCATATTTTCATTCATATATTGGTTTATCCATATATGCATTCAACAAATGTTTAAATTACTCCTGGAGAGATATCCATGAGTGAATCCAATAGTATTTCTCCAACTTGGAGCTCTTATTTTAGTTACATGTATAAGTAGGTTTTAAATGTACTTTTCTATTTTTATAAATCAGCCCAACCAAACCATATCAGATTCTTCTAAGAGAGAGATTTGTATAGAACAAGATTACTGAGGTGAATCTTTGTGATCAACTGTTGAGCACAAAGAAAGAAGGATCAGGCAGCAGAAGGATTTGAAATACAACACAATTCAGTTATAGTAAAGGTATCAACTCATCCATAAAGAGCCATGGGCACTGGTATTGTCCTTCAGAGAAGACCAGCATTAAGCAAAAGTGAACAGAGCCTCCAGTCACTCATTGGATATAGGCTGCTCTTAGGGCTCAAGTGACATTAGAAAACCCACTCTATTCAACTAAATCTAATTCATACAAGTGCTGGTAGCCCACCATAGTCTTTTCACCTAACAGAAAAATGAGATCTCTGTCTTGAAGAGAAAATCTTGGAGACACAACAAAACATTCCCGTAGTTTACATTTTGTACTGCTTGGGAACAACTTATATAATAAAACCTGAGAATAGGTCCTCCTGGATTCATGTTTTTCCCAGGAAAATATCTAAGATGAACATCAGTGAGAAAAACTACAAACCCAACTATTGCAACTTGGTGCTACAACGGTCAGCCACCACCTCTTCTGTTACTCGTGCTAGATGACCTTTCCCCCATCATACACTTCCATTGATCCAGGTGACCTGTCTGTTGCAGAATTCCTTCATCCTAAAGGGTTCTTAGTCCCTAATCAATGCAGTAGTCTCAGATCATGGGCCTATTTACAGTCAGCTTTGTGAAAGAGATTTCCAGAAGATTCTTTAACAAATTAACTGTGTGTCAAATACGTTACTTCATGTCCCAAGTGAGTTCCAGCAACTCTAACTCCCCCGACTGTTCCATCAGCACCATATATAGAGGCAAAGGTGTTGTATGGGAGCCTTCCTATAGCCAGGGACTCCCAAAGTTTGAAAACTGCCACAGCTATGCAAGGGATTATGACTTTTTGATAATGCACCTATCCTCAGCCTTCTGATCTTTGGTGCATATTTGGTTATATAAGTTGAGCATAGTTGTTTTGACTTTGAAGCTGTCTTTCTCTTAGAGTTGATGTATTCAATTACCCATCTCCATATCTAACAGTCAGAATCCCTCTCCTCCCAGCTGCCTTTATAACCCTGGGGATTATTATAGTAATTACACTTACTTGGCTCCTGTCGCTTAGCTCTGTGGATAAGTCAGCTTTTCTGTTGCAGGATACAATGCTTGACACCCACAACTTACAGGAGAAAGGGTTTAACTTGGCTTGTGGCTTCAAAGGATTGAGTCCAAGCCTGGCTGGCTTCAAGTCAGAAACATCACAGAGGAAGGTTATGTTGGAGCAAGGCTGTTTAGTTCATGGTTGCCAGAAAGCAAAGCAGGGAAAGGGGATCAGAGAGGAAGGGGCAAGGGACGTAGACCCCATAGCCTTGCCTCCATGACTCACCCAAACAACCCCAGAAACATGCCACACCAATTCCCTAGGCAGGTCCTCAAGCCAATCAGCTGGTTACTACGGCCTGACAGCCACACCTTACCTCTGATCTCCTGTTGTCACAGGAGTCTGTCATTGTCGTTCTTATCGGAGGTCCTAGTTCTACCAGACTGTACTGTTATCGATTGCCTGTAGTGGTCAACCACTTTTGACATCCTAGTTATACCGGTGCCTCTCTTATGAGTGATTGGTTCTAGTATACAGGCCTGCTCTAGGCTCACCAATGAACATAAAAAATTGTTGGTCTATATCTGTTCTAACATGATCAATTCTCTTTGTCTTTTAATCCCTTTTATTACAATATTATATAAGGGTTTTACCATTTCAGTTCCCCTCCATGGCCATTACTTTCTCCCAATTTCTAAAAGCCATCATAGCAAGTATATATTAACTATCATTTATCCAAATTGATATTTCTAACCCCTTAACTCAGCACTCTCAGGATATAACCCACACACACTGAATCCTGTTCACAGTAGGATCCTTCCTGTAAGTAGGCTCTGTAACCCCTTGATTACAGTGTTTCTTTCCTTCCTTTGTAAGCCACATGACCTGTGCCGTTAGTCAAATACTAGTCAGGAGGGGACATGAAGAGTAGATTCAGAGGGAAACACGTGCTAATTTGCCAGGGAAATATATCAGTATTATCCTCAAGCAAGGTCAGCCAAAAAGCAGTACCTCCCGTGGGGAGTGATGGGCCTTCCCCCGGCACAGATTCACATGGATGTAGAGATGCAAAGCTTTCAAGAATATCAAATTCTGAGCTTCATCCTAGGCCAGAGCCCCACATCTTTTTATCAGAACTATGACCTTAGCAGAGTAGACTTGGTGGGAATAACACTTCACTTTGAGCTCTGTCCCTCCTGTAATTAATTCACTATCCTGAGGCTCAGCTTTTCCTGACTGTTCTAGAGAAAGTCTGATGTTTCCTGAAAAGCTCTCTGGCTTTCACACTTTATATTCAGTAGAAGGTTTATCTCCCAAACCTTTCCCTTCACAACCTCCATTGCATCACTGTCATTTGGTGGGAGCTATGCACTTAATTCTATTCCTTTAACCCATGTTCAGGGCAGCAATGATCAGCTTTGAACTACAGGGGACTTTTGAATAGAT
Source organism: Dinomys branickii (assembly GCA_004027595.1). Taxonomy (NCBI): domain Eukaryota; kingdom Metazoa; phylum Chordata; class Mammalia; order Rodentia; family Dinomyidae; genus Dinomys; species Dinomys branickii. The sequence goes on from PVLD010004641.1 coordinate 30,883, forward strand.
GTGTTCTGCTTTTGCTCCACCAGAAAAACAGTTTCAGAGTTTTCTCACTTACCTGCTTGGAGGGAATTAATTTTTATAATCTTTATTTCCCCTTTTCATTCCAGCTCCCTTCCCTTACTTAATACCAACACCCTAAATTCAAGAGGTTTTTCACCTATCCAAAAACTAATAACATTTGGCAAAGAAATGAATATTAGGTAGAGTTTTCTACCTTCCCTTGCCAAAAATCTCCTCCCTCTGCCTCTCCTATCCAATATCTTTAGTTATTTCCATGTAAGACTTTTTGCCTAACCTTAAATAGCTAACAGATTATACATGAGACAATGATTTTTTTATAAGGATGACCTTTTTGGTTAGTTATGAGCCAAGACCTATTAATGGTAGAATTCACAAACAAATCAAAGGAATCATGGTGATATTTGCTCATATGAAAAGTCTCTAAAAGTATAAATCACATATTGGCAATCATGAACAAAATCAATGAACTACCCAGGGGGCTTAAACTTGTGTCATACTGTGTGTTTTCTGAACAAAGCTAGACTTATTTTTTTTGTTTTGTTTTGTTTTCCGGGACCGGGGATCGAACTCAGGGCCCTAGTGCTCAGCGGCAAGCACTTAGCCCACTGAGCTGTACCTCCAGCCCCAAAGCTAGACTTATGATAAATTTCAAGTAAACATTTTGCTTCCCTCCTAAGGAAGGAGAAGGGAAATTTTTTAGTATTATCTTTCCAATATCCATTTATTGAATTCTGCCCAAGGTGCACTTTTCACTAATTGAAAATATTTCCAATTATCCTATTTGACTTTTGAAAGAACTAGGGCAGTTATCACCTCTGTTTTATAAATGAACAATTGCGTTCTACAACGTTTCCACTTGACTATTTCATTTATATCTAGTTTCCTATTAAACTCTACTCTATAGCAAAGAGGAATGGATTTATTGTGAAAATGATGCCTCATATATAGTAGCACTTAATACACAGTTCTTCAATTAAAGTAATGAATGAATACATATAGAGAAGCCCTGGAGAAAAAGATCAAAACTAAAATTTGAGTGACAAATTTGGGGAAGTAAATTACATTTTTAAGTTTCTTTCAAATTGTTATTTGAATTATTGGTTTGAATCATTATGTGATGAACCATTATTGTTATGCACCAGTCTTTACAATCTCATAGTAGTTCATATATAAAATAAATGTAAACTTTTATGTAATGTATGCTGGCACAGAAACTTCCTTGTAAATAGTTGTCTCTCATACTAAATCCAAAGGCTGACATACATATTATCAAAAGTATCTTTAACTAAAGTGCCTAAAGAATGAAAGGAAATGAGTCCAGATTGATTTTGTTGAAATTCAATTTAGTAGTTTTATGGAAGTCCTCATTTCCGACTCAGAATGCAAACACAAGCTAACACTTCAAAGATCTTGATATAAGCTGACTTTCAACAGCTGAATCTGTGTAAATTCTGCTGTAACTTTGCTCCCTAATTATGTTCCATTTTGTGCATAAACCTATATTTGTGTTACTTAATTTCACTTTCTTCCATCTTCTCAAGATTATTATTCTTTAGTTTGTTTGCAGTCTTTTGTGACTGATAACATTTCTTTATCAATGAAATGGTTGGTGTTTCCAAAGTAATAGTGTGTAATAAAGCTGTTCTACTCCAATAATTAAAAACAGTTTATTATGTAATAAAATAAGTTTTTTTTCTCTAACTCTAGCTACACAACATTAAGTCTGACACTAATTTGTACATTATTTATTATTGATGAGCCTTATATGTATTTATTACTAATATATGTATATTCCTACATACATATTAGATTACATATTTAGATCACATAAATATCAATCTCTGTGTTTTTTAGTTTACTTTAGTATACAATAATCTTTTACAAGGATAAATCTGCAAGTTAAGATCAGAATAAGAACAACTGACACAAAGTGGAAATATTTTGAAAAGTATGTAAATCAAAACTTCCTGAGCCAGTTTGGGCATGTCTTTTCCTATCTTATCCTCTTCTTTTGTGTTTTTGATTTTTTTATCAGTATGATTTGATTACTTGCCCTTTTATTTTTGCAAAATGTGTATAGGTATTTTTCTGTTTGGGGTTTTGTGGTTACTTTGGGACTTACATGAAATATCTTCCACTTTTAAAAGACCTATTGTAAGTGAACTATAAATTCAATCACAACTTGTCTCCTCATACGCACCTCATCTTGTTACAATTTATATCTGTTTATAAGAATAGCTTTTTAAGTATGCAGTTGCAATTATTTTAAATAATTTGTTTTTTATACTAGAATTAAAAGCAGTTTGCTTATCACCAATACAGTAACTCATCCTGTAACCATCATTAGTGAGTGGTCACCAGGTTTCACTGCCAGTTGAGATGCAACACAAAGTGTTTTAATAGAAACTTGTGCATAACTCAAAGAGATGAATCAGGACCTAAGAGACTTGCATTTAATCCTCATCTCTGCCAAAACATAATGCTTGTTCAGACCTGAGATATTCTATATGTTATTAAAAGTGATACTTTGAAATCTTAACTATGATTGTATCACTGTTTATTTAGACCTATAAAAACTTGCTTTATATAATATATAAGCTATTCTGTATTGTTCTGTACATTAATCTCTATCAAGTTTCAAAATTTCTTATGAAACATGTTTTGAGTTTATCATCCTTTTATGTCAACCTAAATTTTCCTTTTAATGCTTCTTTTAGGGCCATTCTAATGATAGTGAGCTCTTCAGCAATTGTTTGCCTGGTAAACTATTTCACCTTTACTTTCATAGGACAATTTGCTAAATAAAGTCAGCTGGTTGAAATTTTTGTTTTATTTTAGTTATTATTTTTTCATATCTTTTGAATGTATCATTTCACTCCCTTCTGAACTGTAAAACTTCTGGTGAAAATCTCAGTAATCTTTTTCTTTATTTTAAAAAATAAAAGAAGGAAAGTATATTGATAAACAGACATCCATTTACAAAATAGTATAACAATACAAGCAATACTGAATTACAGACAAAGTGGTAGAAAATTAACAGTGGTTGCTGTATTACATAGTGATGTCTTCTGAGTGGTTTCTCAGGAAAACAAATAGAAACATGCAAAATTGATCAAATAATTAATCATTAACTGATCCTTTCAGTAAAGCAATAGAAGTCAGTAGTACAACTATGTCAGCTGTGCTGTATATACATATGTACATAGTTTCCCCTTCTCTCTTTTCTCGTTTCCCTCGTCCCAGCTGCTCGTTACTTTTCAGCAGTTTCCTTTTGCTTCACAGTGTCCATCACACCTCCTAATTTCTATTCACTCTTTCAGATTCTTATACTAGAGAGAAAATATGTTACTTACACATGGAGGTCTGATTTATTTCACTTACAATTATGGCCTCTGGTTTTGAGCATTTACCTGTAAAAGCCTTGAGTTTATCTTTCTTTATAGCTGAATATTCCATTATACAAAAATACCACAATTTTTTGTCCATTTCTCAATGGATGGACTTTTGTGTTGCTTCCACAATTTAACTACGACAAATCAGTCTGCTATAAACATGGGTGCACATATATCCCTGTGATATGATGTTTTCAGATCTTCTGGGAAAATACCCACAAGGGGAATAGCTGGATTAAATGGGACCTCTCGACCTAGTTTGCCGGGGAAACTCCAAACTGATTTCCACAGTGGTGGTTTCACCAGTCTGCATTCCCACCAGCAGTGCATAAGAGTTCCTGTTTCTTCACAGCCTCACCAGCATTTGTTATTGGTTGATTTCTTAATGATAGCCATTCTTACTGGGGTGAAATGAAATCTCAATTTGTTTTAATTTGCATCTCTCAAATGACTAATGATGTTGGACATTTTTTCATGTATTTATTTTCCATTTGTATTTCTTTGTCTGAGAACTGTGTATTCATCTCAGATGCCCATTTTAGGATTGGATCTTTGAATTTGGGAAAGTTCATGTTTTTTTAATTCTCTATGTGTTCTAAATAGACGACCTTTATCTAAGGGACAGCCAGCTAGGATTTTTTCCCAATTTGTGGGTTTTCTTTTTACTCTACTGGTGATTTCTTTAGATGTGCAGAAACTTTTCAGTAGGATGAGGTCTCAGTGATTGATTCTTTGAAGTATTTCCCATGTGGTTTGGTTTTTGTTCATGAACTCTCTCTGCCTACCCGTATGTCTTTGAGGTTTTTACCTACTTTCTCTTCCAGTTGATTTAGTGTTTCCATTTTAATTATTGAGACCTCTGATCCATTGTGACTTGAGTTTAGTGCATCGTGATAGACCTGAGTCTATTTTCAGTCTTTGGCAAGCAGCAAGCCAATTTTCCAGCACCATTTATTAAAGAGGCTATCTTTTTTCAGTGATTTTGCTTGGCCCCTTTGTCAAATATTAGCTGGTTGAGTGTGTTTGTGGTTGTGGCTGTTTCTTCCAGTCTGTTCCATTGTTCTTCTGCTCCATTTTTTAGCCAGTACCATGTTGATTTTATTACAGTAGCTTTGTAGTATAATTTCAGGTCAGGGATTGTGATTTCACTTGACTTGTCTCTGTTTTCCAGAATTGCAAAGCTCAGTAATCTTAGGAAAGTTTCCTTTGTGCAAGTTGCTTTCTCTTGGTGTTTCAGAAGTATCTTTTTATCTTTGACTTTTGAAAGTTTGATTATGAGTTGTATATTGAGTTCAACTCACTTGATATTCTTTGCATTGCTTGGGCCTGTATACCTATTTTTTCCTGGATTTGGGAAGCTTTGGGCTATTATTTCTTACAGTAATATTAGTGGTCCCTTTTCCTTTCCTTTTGAGAGCCTGTACTGTACACATCTTTTTTACTTTATACTATCCAAAAGATTCTGTCTAATGTCTTCACTCTTTTTCATTTTTTGTTGTTCCTTTTGTAGAATAGTTTTCAAAGACTTTTCAACTTTATGAAACCCTTTTCTGCTTAATCAAGTCTACAGTGGATTGCTTCTTAAGGAATAAACTTGGAGTATATGTATAGCTTTCCCATTAGAGGAGTGAAAGTAACCCCAAGAAAGTCATTTTTGCATTTCTCCTTCCCTTATTTAAACATGAACTTTTTCCAGTCCCTGTTTCAAATCAAGTCTTTTTCATGAAAAACTATACAGCTACTAATGTTTAAGGTCAGCTTCTTACTCTTGTTAGAATACCAGCCGACTGCATTGTTACATAGACAACTGCTCACTTCTGTTAGAATGCTGTCTCTACTTTAGGAGCAGGCATTAAGGTAAATGGAAGCTCAAGATATTCTTGGCTGACACCTTTTGGCATAAAACTCCAACTTTAAAAGCAACTAAGGGATGGGGAAGTAATGGGTCCATGAGTAATGGCCCCACTGCAGCCAGAATGAAGCCTTTACCCTAAGACTGGGAGCTGAATGAAAAGAAGGGAATCCCATTTATTGTCACTCCACCCAGACAAAGGCATTTAGGACATGAAATGAGGGTGAGAATAAGATATGTGGGCAACCATACTCCGATACTGAGGGTTACAGGGTACAGCCCACCTCTACTTTCCTGAAATACCCACTTGGGTAAAAGCATCCATAATAGAAAGCAAATGGCTGGTGTGTGGAAGTATACCATAGCTCAAATATCACACAGTTCCCCTGTTCTTAGCAAGATCTAATAGGTTGTCTTTGTATGAATGTTTGGGGGACAAGTTTTAGGGACTTAAAATAAACTTCAAAATATTTTTGTCAGTCAAATAATTGCTCTGATGGGGAAAGGGTCTTACAACCTCCTCAGTGGCATTGTAGAAATCCCATGCACCAAGAAATTGTGAAAAAAAAATGTAAAAGAAATTAATCAGAAACGTAAGAAGAATATAAGATCTTCCGTGGGAAAACAAGATTTTAAAGAAGAAGAATGCAACCAGTGGTGGTAAAACTTCAAAAATAATGTGAGATTAGTATTGCTCACATGCTTGAGTCTAATGTCAAAAGTAATAATGACTTGGGAGTTTAGTAGAAGGCATGAAAGTTAATTTAAGGAGATGAGGCCCTGGTTACTAAGGATGTGAAACCCAGAAGGCGTAAATGCAGCTTGCAAAGAGCTATAACTACACATAGTAGTGAACCTAAGAGAGGTTTATATTTTTTAAATAGCTGTACATTGTAGGGACAAAATATCAGACACTTTCAACTGAAAAAGGTTTGATGTGGCTCACAGTTTAGGAGGGTTTGGTCCATGGTAACTGGTTCCCAGGCATAGATGACAGTGGAAGCACATGGGGGTGAGAAGCTACTCAAGTCATTTCAGAAGCACCAACAAAGAGGGGCCAATGATGAGATTCAGCATTCAAATTCATGGTCCCGTAACCCACTTCTTTCAAAGAGGCTACATCTCTTTATAGTCCATTGAACCATGAACTCTCCATGAATTGACCTATGGATTATGTTAGTATTCTTCCACTCCAATCACTTCTTCACTGAATCTCTTGTTCAGTCAAGTTGGCAATCAAGATTAACTAGCATGGAAGGCAAGCAGGACCGTGAAATGAGGGGATGGTTGAAATGAATTGAATATCAAAGAACAGAAATTTTAAGATTTATGAGAATGTAGAAGAAAATGAGAGATGAGAACAGGTAGGAGACTAGCTGTACAAGGCAGGAAAGTTTCTGTACATAACAGCAAGGAAATAACTCAGAAGGGAGCGTAGTAGAAGTTCAAGTGATAGAACATTGATAGAATGCATTGGATCTCTACTACAGAAGGGATCTTAACCAGGTCTCATTTAATTTTATATTTTCAGGCAACAATAATATTATAATTTCTTTTCTAAAATTAATGCTTAAAGACCTTTTCAGTGTCATATATTGAATAAATACTGGAAGAAGTAGTAAGAGTAATGAAATAGATACTGAGTATAACTTTCGCTCCTTAGTGTTTTGAAATATTCTCTCCACTTCCCAGACTTGGGCAGGAACACTTATTGGGGAAATACAAGAGCTGAGCTGTGGATATGTGAAAGCAGGGGTGGAAGAACAAGATCGTACATCTGAAAGCAATTTATAAACATTTTTAGGATTAAACTCATAAATATAGGAAGGGCTTCGGGGAACAAATCTCTTTCACAGTGTGTGACTGCCTTCCCATCACCTTGGCACTGACTGGTGAGCAATATAAGGCCCAACCAATACAAAAAGAAAGAAAATATACCTTAGTGTTTACCCTTCCCCCCAAAATGCTTTGTTTACTTAATGTCAGGGTATACTTGGCCATCTCATGAATGTCTCAGCTGAGAAAACAAGGCAAGTTGCCTTTTTAAAGTAACACAATCACTTACAGGTGTAAAACTCAAGCCTCAATACTTCTGGCCTAGTGACAGATTTGTGATGATTATGTATATTGTTTTATTTTGCAAAGAAAGACACTAAGATTCTGATAATATAATGAGAAATGAGTTATTTAGACCTAATGAATTTGGTCCATGTTTTGGGTAAGCACAGAATCTTAGGACTGAAGTGCATAGTTATATCCATCAGCTTTCCTATTGCTGGAATACAGTACTCAACACCAACAACGTGAAGGGCATGAGGTTTAATCTGGCTCACAGCTTTAGGGGGCTCACTCCATGGTAACACACTCTGTGGCAGGTGTGCCACAGCAGAACAGCATGGTCAAACAAAACTGCTGAATTCACAGTGGCCAGGAAGCACAGGAAGAGAAGAGTGCCAGGGAGAAAAAACTGGGCAGACACCAGATATAAATGCCAGGGTCAACCATGACCTACTCAGATACACCTAGAAGTGAGCTTTCCTACTCTGCTAGGCAGCTCCCAAACCAATTTAGCTAACTTATCTAGCTGATAGGTTAATTGCCACAATAATTACAAACAGGTAAGGCACTAATTTTCAAAAACTGAGTGGCAAGTTTTGTCTTAATTACTCTTTGTGAGAAGTATGTATCTTCCAATTCACCATACTCAGCAATGGGTATAACTTTTCCCCATTGACCAGACAACATCCATTTAAGGTGACTGCCTAGTTCCAACAAACATTTGATGATTTGTCCTATGGTGTTCTGGAAAAATATACTTTATAAAAGCAACTATTGAAAAATAAAAATTTAAAAAGACATTCCTGCTCAAAGGTACAATATTATGGCTGCTCTTCTGGTCGGCCTGAAACAACCTGCCTTTCATCCACATTTCCCTCCCTTTCTCCCCATCTTCTTATCCTAGATTTTTAAAATCACCTCAGTAACCACTTTCTCCAGGAAAACAACCAGCAACATTTTGGGTCAGGTGCCCTTTTTATGCTTCTGTGCCGCCCTGAGTGCCCTGGAAGGTGAATTCCTCTGTAGTGCTTCACTTCGTGATTGTGTATGTATATGTCCACATCCTCTGTAGAACGGGAACTGTAATTCACCAGCCTCACACATCAAATGGCCAACATGAATCAGTCTTAGTTAATTAAATGGAATTAATCTAAACTCAGAGTTTAAACTACTGAACTAAAGAAAACTGAGCCGAAAGATGTGATGAAATATTAGCTCTAATCTCTGTAACTAGCTGTCTGAGCGACTCTGGGAAAATCACATCTTCTCTCTGGGCTTCAGTGTCTCATAGGAAAAGAATAAATTTACTAGATTTAAAGTCCCTAAAGGGTCGCAGTGCATTGTTCATAAATAATGCTTAGAATCTATTTAAGATAATAAATCTCTCTGAGGTCTAGGAATCATCCTAGCTATTAAATTAGGTTGTCAATTCTATCAGAAACATCATTATACTAAAGTGGACCCTAACTATATGTCAGTGTTTAAAATGCTGCAGAAGTCAAGGGGAGTTTTTTGTTCCCACCACTTTCGTAATGGCTGAGCAAAGAACAAGCCACAGAAAGCTCGCTCTGAGATTAGCCCATCTGCGCCCTCTAGAGGTCTTCTGATTTTTTTTTACCACTATTACGTGAAGGAAAAAGTCTAAAATGTGTGCACTATTTCTAAGTAGAATTATTTTTGCTAAGCCTTCTTATTTAGACAGAGAACAACTCACTACCTGAGGTTACAAAAACTCTGAGATGAGGGAAAAGTAGATTATTAATTCTGTTTTTTAAGTTTTTCCTTTTTTTAAATCAGCCCTATCTAGGTTTAAAACAAGGCTAGCTATAAAAGCTGTCTCTGCTGAAACGTTGTGGTATTTTCATATAATGGAATATTACTCGGCTACAAAGAAAGATAAACTCGAGGCTTTTATAAGTAAATGGACACAATTACAGACTACAATCATAAGTGAAATGAATTACACCCATAGGTGTAAACACCATATAGTCTCAGTAATGTAAGAACCTGAACGAGTGAAAAAAAACTAGGAAGTATGATAGATATTATAAAAGTTAAGGAAAATGCTCTAAGGTAAAGAATAACTGGAATGAGGGAAAGTATAAAGAAAAATGTAAAGAAAATAAAAAGAAAAAAGAAAATTATGCACATATGTATACACAGAATAGCTAACATAGTTGTACCACTGACTTCTATTGCTTTATTGAAAGAAATGATTAATGTTTAATTGTTAGATCAATCTTACATGTCTCTATTTGTTTACCTTAGTGACAAATTTGAAGATATCAATATGTAATACAACAACCATTGTTCATTTCCTATCACCTTGTCTGAAATTCTGTATTACTTGTATTGTTTTTGTGCTACTTGCTAAATATACGTTTGTTAATGTTTTTGTTATTTTATCTTTAAAATTTAAAAATCCAATAGCTCTGGCAGTTTTTCTTGAGGAATATTCCACAATCATTGATCAATACCCCTGATCTCACACTCTCTGGGATTGTCCTTCTTGCGTTAAAACTGTGTCTGCCATCCCTACTAGAATTTAGCTACTAAATGGTAGACATTATCCGCAGACTTCCAGTGCTTAGAAAAATGGTAAATCAGAGAATTTTTGACAAAAGGACTGGCAATAACCTTTAAGAATTTGCAACAGGGTTAGCATCAAGGAAATTCTTGAGTAGCATTTTGAGATCTAATATCAGTGTCACACTATGTTATCATTTATTTGGCTCGGTGCACTCTAAGGCAGAGAAGATCATTTTCCAAGGCATCTGCCGTGGCTGAGTTAGTCATTCCTCTCATCCTGTACAACTGAGAATAGTTTCAAGTGATAATAGCAATTTCTTTAAAAATCAAAATGTACCCCAACTATAACTAGAATTTTGGCTGGGAACATGCCAGTCGTTTTAGAAGAAAAAATTGAAAGTGACAAACCATAAAATTAATTACAAAAATATATTTGCTTTCAAAGCACTGTAAAGATGAATGTAGTCTTATTTTCAGAAGTATTTATGAATTTAAAATGTTTACATGACAGTGTCTTTGAAGATTGTATTTATAGTTTGTGGAATTCAAGTAGCTCCACATTAATATAAGGGCCACTAAAACCCTCTAATGGTTAATGTATTATAATTACTTAGATAAGGAAAACAAAAGTAATCAAGAAGGAGTGATGCAGGGATAGGGATACCAGCATTTATTGACATGTATCCTGTTGGCCGAGAATTAACTGAACTCTAGGTTTCACAAGCCTCTGAACATCACAGCTTGAGTCTTTCATGCATTCCAAGCTAGTCATCTCCAGTGTTGACACAATGTGGTTTAAGACCAGATTGCGTTCTTGAAGTCCTTACCTAAGGACTTATACTACTGTTTCCCAAGTCAGATTTTTGAAAGGCATCATTGCTCCATCTAATGCCAAATTCTCGTACGCCCGGATGCATCATTTTTCCTTCAGTTCAGGGCTTCCTCACTTCTAGATTACAAGGAAATTCTCCCACTTGTTCTTGTCTCTAAATGCAGCCATCCTCCTATTTCAGTACCTCTACAAAACTACCATCAAAGCAAATGTTCCAGAAACCAAATTTGATCACTTTTGTTCCTGCTTCAAATCCTTCACAATTTCCTGATAGTTTACAGAACTACTCAGAAATGCTTTAATTTAGGACATACACTATTCACTGTTTCGTTTTGCCGATTTATGACTACTTGCCTTCAAACTTATTAAATGCTTTCTCTTGGTAACGTCATCCTTCTCCTCTTTGCTGGCTTTCCTAGTTCACAGGAAAATAGCTTAGAGATTCTCCTCTTTTCTATACTCCTTCACCCTCCATACCATGAAGGTGCCATGGATGTTCCATATTTTGTTTTTAGCATACTGTGGAAACCTTTATTGTGACACAGATCATATAATTCTTATACATTCTTTTTCAGATGAGGTATATTTCCACCAGTATCTTACATTATACAGAGTAAATGTTTTTCTAAAAATAATATTCAACATGGAGCACAAATTCCATTATAAAAGCTACCCTTTCTAGTATTTTTAATAAACATTCTTATCTTTGAATCTATTTTCCAGTTCTTCTGATCTATCTTCAGTTTTCCCAAATTGAATATATCATAATTTACTCTCATAACTCTGTCTTTCTAGTACTCGAGATTTTATAGAAAAGCCTTGCCAGATCCCACTCCTCCCTCTTAGTCCAAACCAAACCTCTGGCCAGCGAAGGGCTTCATTTGAATATAGAGACATCACCAGTTTCACTGTCTGGCCCACTAAGCTTGAAGACACCTCGGCGAACACTTGCTGCTGTGAGCTCAGTGCCCCAGCACCTACTGTCACATACACCAGCTCTAAAGCCCAGGGACCAAAGGTATAGGGTTTGTAGTCCAACCTCCCCATACCGCTATTTAATTATGTGATCTTGAGCATTTTTAAAACAATGTTTCTCCAGACCTTAATCTATTCCTGTATATAACTTGGGTAGGACCCGATTCTGACATTTCTAGAATAGCCAAGGTTGTATATTAAGCAAGGATTTCTGTATCTGGCACGTAGCTTGATGTTCCATGAAGAATACTGGATATTGCTGCATAAATGAAAGACTGAATGAGCTATTGGATCACACTGTGGATGAAGAGGTCGGTGTCAGAGACAGAAAAGAAGTGAGACATCATTTTAAATGAGAGAAACATCCACAAAGTGCTGCAAAATATGTTAGACAGGTAGGCATATTTGGAGTGCAGGTGAAAGAAGGTGGAGGAGGGGACACTGTACAGTGTGATCCCCCGAAAGCCTCACTGTTCCTTTAAATGTAGACTGGAGAGACCACATGAGGACCTTAGATTGAACCTCTCAGTGTTTTTGTTGAGCTTGTGTCTAAGGAAGTTGTTATCTTGGCCCAGAAACATCTACTTTTTGTTTTTTCTGTTGCATTTTTCTATTCATTTTTCTCAAATGAAGAAAAAAGTCAGCAAGAGCTGAAAATTCTTACTAAGCTAACGAACTATTTCAGGGCTAACCATTAGTTTATATTTTTCACTTCCTCTTCTCCACTATTCTTTCTGTCCTACCTGTAATTTCATCCTTTATAAATGAACAGGATTTTATTTGCTATCAATCACTTGCTGTTTCTAGAGCTTTGTAGAGCTGTCTTTCCTATTGTTTCTTACTATGCCATAGAGGCTAGAAATGGAAAAAACCCACAAACACACACACACACACACACACACACACACACACACATGCACTCAAACCTAAACACACGCTCAGAGTCTATTGTTGGTTTGAAATATTGATCTAACAGAGAGCTGAAAATGACCTGAAGTAAAACATTAGAGAACCAAGCCCACACAAAGAGTACATGAAAAATGGATGGAACTTTTCCCATTTCCAGGGCACTGGATTGTGTAGAGGGTGACAAAGAACTTGTGTCATGATCTCATCTGGGTCTGTTGCTTGGGGGATGCTGAGTCAGCTGCCTCCTCAAAGTAGTTTGAATGTTCCTTTCTTGAGAATAAAGGCATGAAATTTCCATACTTTCAGGTGAGGCCCCTCGGCATAGTCCTTAGTATTCCAGACTCCAATGTGTATAAACATTAGAATCAAATATTTGTCACACTATGTACCATATAATTTTCTTGTATATCACTCCTCCACTGCAGACAGTAAACAGTTTCCAAACAAGTCAATTGTATTATTATTTTCTTTCATATATCAAGGAGTTGCATTGTATGGTGTGTGTTATGAGCCAAGCATTACTTTAAATGCTTTGTAAATATTATAATGTATTTATTCTTCTTAACAACTCGATGTAGGGACATATTACTACCCCTATTTTACAGAGTAGGAACCTGAGGTTCACAAGAATTGAATAACTTTCCCGAGGCCATGAGGCAGTGAAGATGGGGATGCACACTATACTGTCAGCTGCCAGGGCCTCTGTTCTCAAGCAGTTTTTTCCTGATTGTCAGCTACATCCTAAAGTTCACGCAAGGTCTGACACATAGAAAGCTCTCAATAGCTAGCCAAAAAATAAAGGATATGTTTATCATGATTTTTATTTTTCTGCTAATGTAAATATTTCTATGTTTATTGTTTGTTTCGCACTCATCAATGTGCTGTCAGAGAATAGGAATTTTTCCTTGCACTTGCCAAGAAAGGCTCTGTGCTGCTGAGTTATATCCCTGGTGCTTTTTTTGTCTAATTTACAACTACAGCTCCAGTTTCTGAAGCTGTGCCTGGAAAAGTATGGGATAAATATCTGTTCAAAGAATGAATGAAGGAGCAAATAAGTAAAAGATCTTCATGCCAACAAGACAAATTTCCATAGATGGAGTCATCACATGCTTTTGTTAGGTATCTGTTGTTGTAACAAAGGCTCCACACTGATCTCATGAGGTTGCAAGCTGCACCGTGCACCTGCCCAGAGTCCTAGAGAACATATGTCTTTCCTCCTCAAGAGGCCGCTTATCCTTGGAGCGCAGCCCACTTTCACGCCCAAACCTAGCAATCTTGCATTATCTGTCATTTCCTCTGTTATCACATTTTCCCGACTTATTTTCTTCTTCTGCTCCCTCTCCCACTCCTAACAAGGCATCTGATTCACCAGGCCCTCACAACAACCCGGGATAGTTTAAGTTGAGCTGATCAGCAAACTTCTTTCATCCTCAAATTTGATTCTTTTTCTCATTTACTCTCGCATTTTGACAGGTCCCAGGGATCAGGAAGTGGGTACCTGGAGGTCCATTATGCAGTCTGCCATACCTCTGTTCCCTTACAAATTTCTCTAGCACTGCATCTATTCATTCCTTTCATCTACAAATAAATATCTTTTTTATAAATATCTGGGTACTCCGGGCTCTTTCTCATTTGTACTGTAGTTAGGTGTGTATATGTTTTATCCCCACCACATGGCATGCCTTTTCACTGCAGATAGGTATGCAGAACTGCATCCCTCAGCACAGCTCACAGGGGTTGTGCACAGACCTGTCAATGTTTGTTTGGAGAGGAGCCACACATAGCTTAGTTCTTTACCCACCCTTTCTGAGAAGCAAAGCTCAGTATGTACCAGAAACAAAATGTGGACAAAGACTCAAATAATGGATAAGAGGGATGTATGCAAGAAATGATTTTTTTTGTGTGGTGACAAAAACAATAATACATTTTCTCTTTATTGCACTAAGCAATGTACTAAAAGACTTAATTTCAATGTATAAGTTAAACTTCACTAAGAGACTGGAAGATATATCAGTCCCAACGCACATTTTATGAAAGTAATCCTTGAAAATCTTAACTGAGGGTCAAGGAGATAGCTCAGTGGCACAGCACCTGCAAGTGCAAGGTCCTGAGTTCGAGACCTGCTACCAAAAAAAAAAAAGGAAAGAAAACTGAAGGACCAGACAGAGCTGTTTGTTCAATATTTAACCCGTATGAAAATAAATGGAAATTCAGCAAAGTTGGTAATTTTTACAAGATCACTCCCACCTATATGTCAGACCCTGACTTTGAAGGAAGGTTTCTATCGCACTAATAAATAATTAACTCCAGAGTTTAAGAGACTGTATAGACACCATCTCCTTGACATAAAGACAAATCAGGAAGACATCTTAAATGATAAGACTTATTTAGTTTATAAATTCAAAAATTTATGATAAAAATAAATAACACCAGTTGTAATCTATTGGGAAAATATGCGTTTTTCATTAACACCTAAAGAAAACACATAATCATGTTCTTCATGAGTCTTAGATGAATGAATTAACAAAAAGTAATCAATGTATCAATAAGTTAGTCTACTGTGTATACATATCTATAATGTATAGTGTTTGTTAATAACAGCTTTGTTTTGTAATAACAGCTCTGTTTTTAATATATATTTTACTTACATACAAATATCATCTCACAGAATTTATGCTCTTAAAGTGTATGATTCAGTGTTTTCTAGTATATTCACAGATAACAATTACTAATACTTAAATTTTGAAACAGTTTCAATAACCTCACAAAAATCTCATACCCATTATCACTTATTCTCCATTCCCTGCACCAGCTAAGCCCTAGGCAATCATTAACAGAATGGCCCTCTAGATACACTTAGCTTATTCTGTACATTTCCAGTGAATGAAATCAGGTAACATGTGGTCATTTGTAACTATCTTTCTTCGTGAATTATAATGCTTTCAAGGTCTATCCATGTTGCATACATCAATACTCCATTCCTTCTCGTGGCTAAAAATTCTCTGTATAAATATTTCATTGTATGTGGTGAAGAGAGACATTTTTAAACTGAGGAAACATATTTAGTGTAGTCCCAAGCATTTACCCAACTCTTCTATTATATGAAATATGTTTCAGGGAATTGAGTTTTGGAGGGCTAGGGAAGAATGTGATTGTCAAAAATCAAAACATACAGGAACATTTTAAGAATGAAGTATTATCAGGGACATAGCTCAGTGGCATAAGCCCTAGCCGGGCAAATGCAAGGTTCTGAGTTTGATTTCTGGCACCAAAAAGAATGAAGTATTCTCTTTAAAAGATGGTACTTTCTGCAGAACAATAAAGACAAGACAATTTAGCACTTCTCAAAACAAGAAAAAAAAGGCAGTAGTTCAGCTAAGGATCTACTCTAATAAATACCTAAGTAGAAATTAACATATGCTGGAACAATTATCTCTTAATTAAATGTTCTCAGCAAGTACCACGGGAACTCAGCAGCTTACAAATATTAAAAACTACTAGAAAACAGGAGCATATTTTGACCAGACTATAAGAAAATTTCAATGAAGGCATTATTATTACCATAATTAAATGGTCTTAATGTAATTATCTCTCTAGAGTTGAGAAAGAAATTCCACATATGGAGCTATAATCTCAAGCAAATGAAATGGAAAAAAAAGGATCCATCCAGTTTAGGTTTAGTTCCTAATATTGCTATGAAGACACTAATCTCTCACAGACTGTCAGTTCTCTCTTATCAAATCATGACAGAGACCTCCAAAAATACATCATAGTTGTCTTGTTGGAATCCTGTGAGCTACCATGAAAGGAGCAGGTTTCAGGTAGCTTCTAGGCTGAAGAGAATGTGTGTGTAAGGAGTGTACTTAAACTTTAACTCATGTTAGGAATGTATTTAAACTTTAAAAGTCTGCCAAACTGTTTTCTAAAAACATTAATTTCCTCTTACACTCCATCAATATTTGAACAATTTCAGTATATGAATATTTTAGCTGCTATAATTCATACACGTAACTTTTTCTATCCTTTTAATTTTAACCATTCTAATAGATATAGTGCTAGCACATTGGAGGTTTTAATTTTCATTTTTCTGGTGACTTGGATTCTTGAGAAGATTCTTACATGCTGACTGGGCCTCTGCATATCTTCCTTTTAAAATCTCTGCTCAAATCTTTTGTTCATTTTTTCTTTGTCTTATTATTGACTGTGTTGTTCAAATATTCTGGACCCAAGGTCTTTAGTCAATATACCTATGTGTGTAGACAGATGTATGTGTGTGTGTGAGTGTGGGTGACACAGAAATCGGGCCACTAGGTATGGTCTGACATCTCTCTGAAAACCTGTTTATTCCTCACCCATCTGTTTCTTTCTGTTCTTCAGATGCTTAATTTAATTGATTTACCTTCAGAGTCACTAATTCCATCATCACTGTTTCTGACTTTTGTGAACTTATTTTTATCAAATTATTGTATCTTGCGGGTCTAGAATACCCTTATTTCTTAATCCCAGTATCTGTTAGGACTTCCTCTATAGTAATTCATTAAAACTATCTTTCTTTAATTTTTGAGACCATAATACCATAGTTATCTAAACATATCTGTGATAGATGCCTTGAAGTCCTCCTGCTAAGACAGCAGCTGTGACCCCTAGAGTTATTTCAGAAAAATATTCAGCAAGCTGAAAAATCTCCACTTATATAGCTTTGTCTTTGTGAGTTAGAGTCTTGGCTGACTTATTTTGGTTTGCACTGAAATCTTTGCTTTTCTGTCTCTCTTGTGAAGCACAGCAGACAGACAAAAACTAAGGCAAAGTTGTGCGCAGGATTTAGGGATCTTTGCTTTGTATATTATACTTATTTCTAAAATATCCAGCCCTGATCACTTTACTCATTACCACAAGATGATCAGGTTGTAGTTTTCTCCTAAAGTTACCAGGAAATAAGGCAATATCCTCATATAAAAGGAGTAAAACAAAAATTAAAGTATTTTTTAAAGTATATAAAGGCACAAACATAACTTTTAGCTGCTATAATTAATGTTTTTAAGAATAAGTTCTTTTCCAGGTTCCATCTGCTTTTTTCTGTTCCAGTCCCTTTAAATAGTTTTCCTCATTTTATGTACCCTGTAACAGTATTCAAGGATGACCTACTTTACAAGATTACTATAATTTATTTTGATGTTTCATTTAGAAAATATTTATGTAGGAATAAGTCATGTGTTTAATGGTGGCCTGATGATTAGATGTTGGTAATTTTCCTAGCGTGAATTACACCCATAACTGATCTTCATTAATGCCCAGCTTTTGTTACTCTGAAGCACAATGGCAATTTACAATACTATTAAAGATATTTGCATGCTAAATCTTAGATATTTATCTTTCTTATCATTTACAAAGTTGTATAATTGTGTGTCTTATTTTTATCGCCTTTCCAAAGTACTTAAAACTATTTATATGCTCATTTTATTAACTTACTTAATTTAATAAAATGATACAATTGCAATATCAAGTACAACGATAAAAATAGTTTTTGGGAAAAGGTACCTAAGGATTAAGCCTGTAAACATCCCAGACAGTGTTCTACAACCACCAGGAGTTTAGAGTGTTTGCTTATCAGCATATATGAAATAGGAGATGGAAATGAGTATTCGTTGAATGAATTAGCTAAATGGAATTCTATTAAGAATTATCTACTCTACTACCTTTACCATTTTGTATCTGAAGACTCTGAGGTTCCAAAAGATACATGGTGATTTCTGCAAGGTCAGACGCTGGTGGGTTTCCATACAGTTATTGGAACCTTAGGTCCTTTCTTATCCTAGAATTTATCTATATATAATATATTTAACAAAAACCTATTTTGTATGCATGTGTCTGTTTTAGAACACAATGTTATTTCTGAGTCACCATAGAAAAGCATGCCTGTGAAAATTACAAGATTTTCCCCCTAATCTGTAGTGTTCAATTATGCAGCAAGTTGGTAGCATTCAACCTAGTGTAGATTAGATAAAAATGCACCGGGGACCCTTGGAAAGCAGCATGAAACTGCGTTTACCTACATGAGGTAATTGACTGAATGACAAAGTTTTCACCATAATCTAGTTGTAACAAAATTAAACCTTACAGACTTTAACCTCTGTATTTCTTTGCAATACTGAAAGCTAGTCAACTCATTTTGTTTTGCCTACTTATTTAAATATGTTTTTAAATTGCTAAGCATACACCGCATTTGGCTGGATATTTATACAAATTTTACTCTGGAAAGCATAATGCAAGCAAAACCATTCTCCTAAATTATACAATTTTGCTTTATATTTGTCCCTCAGACTTATAATATTAAAAAGGTGTATATCTATACCTAAATTGACCACTATGTACATAAATGTCTGTCACCTGCCTATGTTTATTAAGCCACTATATCTTCTTGTATAATCACAGCTGACTAGACACGATATTAATGTGCTTAGCTCTTTCCAGCCAAAAATCTTTCATCCTGCAAATTCTCATGCAAGGTACAGACAAAAAGATTCACAAATACCTAATACTAGAAGCTATTTAGATACCATGTAGCCTGATTTTTCCAATTTTGTACTCTGTATTCCTAGAAATCCTTTAGTCACTATCACTATTCTGAACATGACTTTCAAATTTTAAAAAACTGTCAACATCATACATTTATCTTGGTTCAAATACATAAGGTAGGAAAGAACATCAAGACAAACTTACTTAGAGTATTAACATGGAAAAGCCTATGCTGTAGTTGATACAAATTCAATAATTACTAATTAATGAACTTGGCTCTATGGTAATATTTTTACAAAATGGAGATTTGAAAGAAAATTTGAAAAGTAACATGTTCATAACATATCTATTACTTTTTTCACAAGGAATGTACTCATAATGTAGATATATACTAATAAAAACTGAGAAACATAACTGCAGTAAATGAAAGAATATGACCTTCCAAATCTCTTGCCTCCAGATAAACATCGATTTGAAAAACTGCCCACACTCACCAATACAGTAACAGAGCTAAGGACTCTAGGAGAGATGATCACCTGACCGGTGCACAGAAAAAAGAAATGATGCATTACAAAGACGGGAAGGGCGCTTTCACAGTACTTGCTTTGCCCCTCTTTGCCCAGCCACATGTAACATAACCTTCATGTGGGAGGAGGAGAATGAATTGCACCTGACTTTACTTCAGAACTCAGCACCAGGCCTTTTCCACTGACTACTGATAGCAGGATGATACCCAGGCACCGAGGCTCCAAGCTTACCCTACTGCACGGTCCATCATTTCACTACTTTACCGCCTCCAGAGTCAAGTCCTACATCTCCCCAGGATAGCATCATGTACTTTGGCTCAAGTCTCCAATGTTCAGCCCATTCTGGATGACACAGATTTCACCCCTTGTCTACTGAGTTTTCATGCCCACACCTGAAGACCCAAGATGTAGGCCTGGTCCCAAAATCCCAGACACTAACTTCCCCCAATGGCCTCAGAGACTATGAATTTTACCATGTACAAAGCCCCCCACAAAACTGATTAAATAACTAAACATAAATCCTGAAATTTTAAAATTCCTATAAGAAAACTCAGGCAAAAATCATTATAACATTAGATTTGACAATGATTTCTTAGATAGAATACCAATGTAATAGCCAACAAAAGCAGAAGTAGAAAAACATTACATCAAGCTTAAAACTTCTTTGCAGAAAAGGAAACAATACAACGAAATGATAAACTAGAGAATCTAAAAATAAATTTGCAAACCAATATCTGATAAGGGTTGAGATGAATAATATATAAAGAATTCATACACTTTTAACAGCAAAAAGAAAATCTGATGAAAAATGGCAAAGGAATTGAGTAAGTGCTTCCTCAGAAAAGATCTATATAGGGATGGCAGAGATTTCATGAACAAAAACCAAACTGCACTGGAAATTCCTCAAAGAATCAACAACTGGATCTCATCTTATTGAAAAGTTTTTGCACATCTAAAGAAATAACCAGCAGAGTAAAAAGTGAAACTCACAAATTGTGAAAAAAATTTAGCCAACTGTCCTTTGACAAAGGACTTCTATCTGGAACATGTAAAGAATTTTTTTTAAAAAACCCAGGCCACCCAAATTCAAAGACCCAATTCAAAACTGGGCATTTGAGATGAATGTACACTTCTTACATAAAGAAATACAAATGGCAATTAAATATATGAAAAAATGTTCAACATCATTAGTCATTCATGTTCATCTACTGCAAAATTACTGATTATAACAGTCAGTTTTCTGTTTTCTGCAACAAAGTACCCCAAAGCTCCAACTTACAGGGGGAAATGGCTTATGTGATTAATGTTTCAAAAGCATCTGTCCTGGTTGAATGGTTCCATTTTTGTGGGTCTAAATGCAGCAGAATGTCATGGTAGAAATGTGCAGTGTGACAAAGCTTCTTACTTAGTGGCAACCAGCAAAGACAAAGAAATGGTGCCAGTGAGAGGGTCCAGTGCCAGTGCCTCCTCTCCTGCCAGGCCTTGGCCCTCACAGCACGTTCAGCTATGACCATCACTGAGTTATGCCACTGTGAGTACAGTGTGCACAAGATCCAATCACCGCTGCAAGAATCTCTCAATCCAATCAATTCACAGTTAAGATTAGTGTTCAAGAACTAAAATGTAGGGGTAACCCAAGTGTCTGCCAACAGACAGTAGATAAAGAAAATGTGATATATTCAATTCGATGCCACTCAGGCCTAAAAGTAAGAAAGAAATCTCCTATGTTATAACATGAGTGAATCTGGAGGAAATTAGATGAAATGAGCCAACTACAGGGGGACAAAAGCTGCGGGTATGGTGGTGTGCAACACAGCCCCAGCCTTCAGGCCTCCAGTAGCGTGGAGAGAAGGATCCAACGTCAGAGCATGACGTAGGCAAATTGGTGACATAGTGGAACCCTGTCCTAACGTCAAAAATAAAAGAGGACTGGAGATGCAATGTGTGAAGACTGTGGATTCAATCCCCAGCACTGATTTTAAAATATGACAAATGCTGCAAGATTCCTTTCATAGAAGATGTATCTAAAGTAATCAAACTCAGAGAAAGTGCAAAGATGGTTTCTGGGATAGTGAGAGATAGGGGTAGGGAGGAAAGGAAAGTTGCTTAATGAGTATTAAGCTTTAGTTTGCCAGGCAAAAAAGTTTGCACTAATTTATTATACATTTAAAAATACAGTTGGTAAATAGTACATACTTTTTTAACACACACACACACACACACACACACACACACACACACACACGTCAGTAGTTGCCTGGAGATACAAATCAGGTGAAAAGAAAAAAAGGAATTAAATGACATGAGGACCCATCCAGTGTTTGTATCCAATTGAACATAAGGAGTTTCCTGAAATAGACGAATTAAGTAGAAAAATATAACTACCAAAGAACTAGAAAGAAACCTAGACAAACTCTTTGCATCCTTGTATTGAAGAGTCCTTTATATTTAAGCTTCTGAAAAAGAAACTCATAGAAAAACTGACAAATTCTCTCCGTTTTTTTAATTAAAAAACAACCACTATAAACAAAGTTAAAAGGCAATTCATCAGCTGGAAAAATACTTGAAATTTACATCATAGAGAAAGCTATTTAGTATTTAAGCAGCTTCCACAAATCTAGAAGAAAAGGGCAAACAGCTCAATGAAAAAAAAAATCTCAAGGGGCATGAAAAGACCATTTATATAAAAATAAATAGCAATTGCCACTAGATATGCAAACAGGTGTTCCACCATACTCAGAATAAGAGACAAGGACGAAGCATGCTGTTTTTTCAGTTTTCAAATTAACAAAACAATCACATGTGCCAACAAACTCCTAGTAAGACTATGAGACAAAGCAGTCAAAGTCTTAATTGGATTGAAGCATATATACATTAAATCAACTTTATATAGGGTAAGTTAACAACTTTCAATATTACGTTTTCACTTGTCTGGGAATTTCACTGTTTGAAATGTGTTTCAAGGAATAAGCCTGCTAACAAAATAATATGCTAGTAAGGTATATACTGCAGTGCTGTTTTATAATAGCAACAGCCCACATTAAAATATGCCAATGCCTAGAAAGGTTAAACAAATTAATGGTCCCTTCCTCTGTATGCAACCACACAACACACACACAGACACACACACACACACACAATCATATATATATATTTTATATATGTATATAAAATAACACTTAAATATCAAATTCACTCCTTTATCTTCAGTTCCATGCTTCGGAAGTAATGATGGTTACTGAACACTTCATGTTTATGGCCTCTCTGAGCTTTTACATGTCATGTTTTATCCATCCATGTATGTTTAGTATGTTCACCTCTTTTTAAACCCCGGGTAAAATACTTATTTGCCCTGAGAAGTAACACATCTCTGGCAACACCTCTCATGACATCACAAACAAAATCTTTCCACAAAATGACCATTGAAAGAAATGAGCAGAAGTTAAGATTTTCTCAGCCTGATGACTCATTTGAAGTGAACACAGAAGCCAAAAGTAGTTTTAAAACAGTTCTCATAGTTACTCCAATCTCTTGAGAAATGGGAGGGAGTCTCAATCTAGTAATACTTACTAAGATTTATGAAGGCCATGAAGAAAAGTAAAGTAATTCAGGGGGCAAGATTATCAGGGTGTGGGGGTTACAAGCTCTATTTAGGCAAATTAACTACAAAGACTTCTTTTGATATTTCTCTCTCACTCAAAAACAAAAGATAAGGTGAACACTACATATCCTTCCAATCTCTCTCTCTCTCTCTCTCTCTATATATATATATATGTGTGTGTGTGTGTGTGTATAGTGGTTCTGACAGATATATATAATATATATACATATATATAATCTATCTGTCTCCCCTAGTATCTCTTAATGTATCCAAATCCTCCTTTTTCTAAATTTCTTACTCACAGCTGCCACTTGTCTTCCTGCTCCCACTCACCTCCAAAACAGTGGACCTTCTACTGCAATTTAAAGAACCAGTCTATGTGCTCGGTGTGTGTTGCGTCTATCTCACACGAAAAGAAACATTCGGTAACTCTCACTATTATTTCCCTGAATAATGGAGAGGTTTATGTCATTGTTTCTGTCACTGAACATATCATCCCTCACTGCAGTTTGCTCTACGTCAGTCATTGCCGATACAGCGTGTGCTCGGTGAACACAGGCACCCTGTCACATCGATCTTCATTACCTGTTAGTACAGCACTTGGTACAAAGTAGGCATTTGAAGAAATTTCTGTGAAAACAAAATTAATAAATATGTGAGACAGAGAGAAGACCTCATTTATAAGATTACTTGTGAGGGCTTCACTGGTGGTGGCAGAGAAGTCAGGCCAAGCCCTCAATTTGTTAGAAAACTGTTTATGTAGCACCATACTTTGAGAGAGGTGTTCCCTGGCCATTCCTTAGGGTAGGACAGATTACCAAAGAAAATAGGTACTTGGAACAGGAGATCTGAAAGTATTGGGGGAAGGATCGTTTCCCTAAGAGGGACAAGTAATGAGGTGCAGACCCACCACGCTCCCTAGTTCTACATAAGTCATTCACTTTTCTCATACTCAGCTCCTGGGCATGCTTCAGTGCTTCCAACTGATAGAAAAATAAAGTACTGCAGACTGGGAACTCTGACCAGGCTTGAGACAACGTGTGACAGGTGCGCATGCAGTTCCTCCAAACCCCGACTCTATTAAACCATTGGCTAAAAACACCAGGATTCACATTAAAAATAAAAATAACTAGGAAAAAACTATAGAAAGGTCAAGTGATATTAGTCATATGTACAAGTTCTCTTCTTAACATCAATCATTAAAACTGCTTTTAATCATTTTTCTAGTTACTAGGGTAGCAGACTGAAAATTAGTTAATTTGTTTTACCTGGTAAATCTTAGAAAAATCTATGTTTTCCATATGAACTGCATCAAAAGAAAAAAATGCGTGACATGAGTTTATATGCCATCTAATTCTTACATTAGTTAAAATGTCCAACATTCTGCATATTCAAGATAATTCAAGAGCATGTTAATTCTTCATGATTATTAGATAAGCTGAAGAAAACCAACATAGTCATATCTAAAAAGAAAAGTGCTAGAATAATGCAATCAAAAGTATATTATCCTTCTTTTTACTGGTTATGACAATTTATGTCTTTTATGAACAAAAACATTTCAGGATAAAATGTACTGGTATAATTATTTTGAGAAATATAGCGCTGGTTCAATAAAAGCAACACAGGAAAAGATAACAGCCTAATTTTCAATAATGATTCCACTTTTATTTGTATTTTTAAGAACTTTCATGTGCATAATGTTTCAGATTATCCCACTAACACTCAGCAAAGTTATTATAATCTTTCATATTCTACATAGATGGTACTAAGGCTTGTGGAGATGAAAATAACGATGTTAGTGCATGCAGCCATTCAAATTATGAACTATTCCTTCTGACAATGAAGCCTTTCCAGCATTCTCCACTATTAAGTCTTCTTATTTCCCATTTTTTCTTTCCCTTTCCTTCCTCAACTCCCCCCCCAGTTCCTCTTTCCTTTTGAGCAATTTCTCGCTATTTCACAATATCTATTACACCTATTAGTTCTTTATACACATACATATACATCTATTATACATATTAGTTGCTCCTCTGCAATGCCCTTCTGTCTTGCCGCCCTGCCTTGGAACCACCCACCTATGGATTGAAACCTCTACAAACTATGAGCCAAAATAAGCCTCTCCTCTCACCTGTGAGATTCAGGTATTTTTTCCAACAATTAGAAAGTAACTAAGATATACACAGATACTGAGAAATAACAACTTTTTCTTGTTCCTGTACTTTGTTGTCCTGGATTAGAACTCCTTCCCCTATGCCTCACAACTAACCTAACTTAAATTAAGAAAAACACAGTCATTAACCATCCACATTTTTATACCCATTGATCTATTGGTCGAGATTTAGGGGATACCGTATCTTGGCTATAGTCATTAATAATATATTATATGTTTAAAATCATAAAACAGTACATTTTATATGCTTTTATCAAGAAGAAATGACAGATATTAGAGGTGATGAATATGTTAGTTAGCTTTATTTTAACTTCCCAAAATAAATTCATGTAAATAAATATTGCATTGTTCCTTATAAATATGTACAGTTGTTATTTCTCACATAGAAACAAAACAAAACAGCAGAGTCAGCATAATGATGGCTGTTTAATCATGGTGTCCTCATGCTTAGAAAAAAATTTGGTCATCCATAGCTACACGAATATTTATATTCCCAACTAGCAAATTATATCCTTAAATTATAATTATGTCCTAAAAACTTACCATCTTGTTTTTTTCCATTCTTGACATTTTTTCACATTTCTTCTCCTTTATTTTTTTAAAGATATGACATACCTATTTTTTTCAAGTATAATCTTGCTTCTTTCTTCCAATATCTAGTCTCCACATGAGTAACTCTTACTCAAATTGCCTGGTATATGAAACAGGATTGAAAACTCTGGACAATATTTTAAATTTTTAAATTATAGAAAAATACACATTGCCATTAATTCCCTGAAAATATTCCCCTTCACTTTGAACACCTGTATCTCATCACTACTGCCACTTTCTCAAGCAGTTCTTGACATTCTTTTTTGAGTGTTTTTAGGTGTGTTGCAGTGAGGGCCTCTACATGAAGACACGCTGCAATTTTTTATTAGTGCATGTCTTGGTTACTTTTCTCTCATTGCTGAGACAAAATACCCAATGCCCAAAATGACGGAAGGGAAGGTTTATTTAGCTTACAGTTCGTGGAGGTTTCAGTCCATACTTGGCTGGTTCTGAGGCAGAGTGGCACATGGCAGAGGGCAAACTGTTCATGGCAGCAGAGCACAACAAAACAACCAGCAAAAGGAAGGAATGGCTGCAAGCAGCCTCTTTCTTTCCCTTACATTGTAAACAGCCTACCCCCGCCCCAGAGGGCGTGCACCTCTCACACAATCTCCATGCCCTCCTCTTCCACAGGCTCAGGATGTGTACAGAATAAGCACCCTGGCTTCCTCCTGAGTCACTCAGCTAAACCTCTAGATTCCCCAAGTTGACACAATGTATCAACCATAACAGTGCATCTTTGCAGCACATAACGTTCACACCCCTTGTCTGCAGTTGGTGAATGTGCATAGCACATCTTCGTTCTTTTTTTAATCTCCTTCCCCTCTTCGCCCTGCCCTTCCCTTTAATCTCTAAAATCCCCTTCCCCTTTAAGAAAGGTGTACCTCAGTACGTCCTGTTATCTGTAATATCTATTTCTGAGCCTGCTTTTCCACCGGCTAAAGTTGGCCAGCAGCATTCCACATATCTTCATGCCACCTCATAAGCCACACACGCAAGGAGGACTTCCAGACCTGCTTTGGAAAATGGCAAGAACGGTGGAAGGAGTGTGTTTGAGGGAAGAATAGTAATTTGAAGGAGATTAATAGCAATAGGTCTTTTACTTTAATCATTTTCAATTTAAATATTCAGTATATATTTTTGTTCATGTTGTATAGAACACTTTTGGTTATACTCAGTATTTGGTCTTCTGCTAGATAGTCTCTTTCCAAGGAGATTCACCATCCAGGTTTTTTTTTCTCTTAAAAAAAAAAAACCTAATAATACAAATGACTAGAGTAAAAGAAGCAAAGAAAGGGTGTAGGGGTCACAGTTCACTAAAGAAAAAATGCAACCTCAAACCACAGCAGAGTAATCAAGAGAAATACAAGCATCTATCTGTGTCTTGTAATTTATGCCCACTCAACCAATTTATGAAATTAGACCTCTTTGCAGATATGACTGGTTAAGCATCATATCTGTTTAGTAGTGTCATGCTTTCTAATAATGAAAATAAATCACAATTTATAAACACTATCTACACAAAACAAGATAAGGAAAAGTTCAGTGGAGAGAAACAGGTCCCAGTTTTTATATTTTGATAGCACTGAATTTGAATAAAACCATCTTGACGTCACAGAAAAAAGCTCCAAGTCTTCTACGTTCACACTAGATTAAAGATAACTTCCACTCCACAAAGTGGCTCTGAAGAGCTGATGGAGCATGGTGCATCTTTCAGAATCTGGTACGTAGTAGGGCTAGCAAATGATGATTGACTATTTCATTCAGGTAGTCCTGCAGTGCACTAAGTAACGCTCTACTGAGTGAAATCACTGGTCCCTGGTTCAATTCCTTATGCAAGTCATTTATTATCCACTTCCCAGAGCACAACCTCAGCAATGGCGGTGATGTACTGCCCAGTGATTAAGGATACCCAGCTTGGCTTGGAAGTGTGAGTCAGTGAAGATAATCAAATTTTAATAGTACATTTGTACATTCAGGACTCTGGATTCTGTCTAATTTTTATTATCTGACCAAGTGGCACTCCTAAATAACACGTAAGTAATCAAAAGCTAAATCTGTAATTATAACCACCTATAATTGAAATCAGAAGAAATGTATTAATATTTTCCTATTGCATGAAAACATTACCATAGATGGAAATATCATGCAGATGTCAAGGAAGGCTAGTTCCTATTACAGCCTTAGCACAACAAAAGTAAAAAGGATTATTCATTAAATCTTTACAAATACACCAATCTTCTGCTAGTAAATGTTCCCAGGATGTTACCAAACAGGATCCAGGATCATCTGTTCCAGATGGCACAAATTTATTGTATAAATTAATGGATCCAGTTGGAGCTAAATTAGATTACTTAGAACTGCGGCACTCACCCCTAGCTTCCAAGCGTGTTGTCTGCTTATAGTTCATAGCTGATACCCCCACTGCAAATTGCACTTGTCCAAAGCACCTATTTTGCCCATCCAGCAACCAGCTGTAACATTTGACCAAGACCTAATTCCCTTGCTTTAATATGAGATAGCTTTGAAGTTTCATTCATGTGTTAAAGCTCTCCATCAGCTCAGATGAGCTGAGTCCTCAGTCATAACTGCACTGGTCAACATTTGTTCTAGCCAAATCCATATCGCTTGATCAGTCACAGATGGTAAAACGAAGACTACACTCCAATAAACCTGCACTCAAGTTCATCTTGTATTCTACTTTCAGGAAGCATACCTATGGCAGTGTTTAGCTTTCTCCTTTCTCCTGAGCTCTGAAAATTGAACGGTCATTACTGCAAATGATTAAAGGAAAAGAAGAAAACCATCAAAATTTCTCTCAATTCAGTATAATCCCATCACTCTCCTGCAGTTGCTCTGACTGAGAACAGTCCATAATAAATTATCTGAATACAAATCTTCACACCAGAGATTGTTTTCTTGGTACCTTAGCATAG
This sequence comes from Dinomys branickii, assembly GCA_004027595.1. Lineage (NCBI taxonomy): Eukaryota > Metazoa > Chordata > Mammalia > Rodentia > Dinomyidae > Dinomys > Dinomys branickii. The sequence continues at coordinate 59,789 of PVLD010004641.1, forward strand.
ACAGCCTGAAACATAGGTTATTGACACTTTTCTCATTAGAAAACTGAGGCTCAGAGAGGTGCAGTAATTTCCTCAAGGATTACATAGCACTAACAGCACCGGTAATTCACACCCCGCTCTAGTCAATCCCAAAGCCCTGGACTGTACCACACTGCATTTCCTCTGCTCTCTAACTGAACATTACCTTATTAATAAAAGAACCTGGAGCATTTTCTCTTTACTTTGAAGTAAACCTTCTCGAGCTGACAGGTCTATCAGAACTTGTCACTTACAATTTAATGCTATGCAGCCTGGTTGGGGCTTGTCAGGCTTAGAGTAAAACCCAAATGGACGCTATGCCATTACACATTGATGTGCTCACTTCCTGGAGCCAAGCATCACATTAAATCCTTAATGCCAGTCAAATTTATTTACTGGATCAACCTTGTCCCCTTCAGATACTTCTTTGTACCCATTAGGCTTAAGCCTCCAGAGCTCTTCAGGAGCCTCTTGGCATTGGGTCTACCTGGTGTAATTCATTGCCAGTGGTGACATTTTGCAGTCAAGGGTGGGAACTATTTATGAAGAGAAATAGTCCCCACAGAGCTTCAAGTTGAGAGAAAAGAGGTGATACTTTTTTAAAAGATGCTCTTACACTGTAAGGGTTACAGAAGTTGAAGAAAGAGTTTTGTTCTGCCACTTGTTGTACTACATCAAAATACTGCTGATACTGGCCAAAGATTCCTGGACACTGATTCTAAACCTTTCAGCTTTGTCTCTTTTTCACCTTCTAAAATATTATCAAGCAGAAGGGAAATAAAGAAACTCAGTGGTGATTCCACCATGAGGTGGATCCACTCATGATTGATCCACAAACCACAAATTCCATCAGTGGTGATGGTTACTCCCATAATTGATGATAGTCCTTTTTTCCCATTTTTTTAGAACCTGAGTTGTAACTTCATTCATTCCCAGCTTGGGACTCAGCAGCACTGATTTTTCAGTGAGTATGCCTCTACAGACAGGGTACAATGTTCTAATGAACACAGATAAAGGAGAAAAGGACAAGCTGACAGAGTGAACATAGGAATGAGAGGTCTGGGGGTCTTGTGAAGTCAGGAAAGGCTCAAGGACACAAAGACGTGTGAACAGACAGTGGGGACAGAGAAGCAGTGTACGTCAAGTGGGAATGATGACTATCTTTGGCCTGATTCTGTCCAATTCAAACTCCTCTCACAGGCCTCTCTCTGTTCAGGATGGCAGGGCTCTTGACTCTTACAGTTCCCAACTCATGCTTAGTGATCAACAACCATGTATTCTGCACACTTCACGTTTACTTCCTTGGGAAATTGTCTTGCCAACACTACCACCTGTATGCCACCACAAATTGGTCCATTTACCCTATGATACAATTTCGTAAATCTCAATAGTTTAACTTTCTAGTGCTCATTATGACTTGAAACTTTAGTTATTATGTAGTTTTCCAGTTACTAGTAGAGGTCTGTTCCAAGTACTGCAGAACAAACCTATACCATTTTAGCTACTGTTGCATTTGCAGGTTTACACTGTGGTTCTACACAAATCTGCAACTAAAAATGCTTTTATCAAATAAAAAATACAAGATGCAGAAATGAATAAATGACTTAATATGAATCGTATTAGAAAATGAATCTAACATTGCCTATATTTGTTTAACTGAGTAACCAATTTGAAGACAACCAGATGTAATACAACCACCATTGTTAATTTCCTACCACCTTGCCTGAAATTCTGTATTGCTTCTATTGTTTTGGTGTTGTTTTGTTTATGTCTGTTTGTTTGTTAATGTGTTTTCATTCTTTTATCTTTACAATTTAAAAAACTTGAAAAAAGAAAATGAGACAAATTTGGGACAAATGGCAAAATATGAAATATAATTTTGTCTAAATAACAGAAACTAAAGAGAGCCATATGACTCTCAACAAAATGCCTCATGACATTTCAGCAAAGGAAACCATTATTATACTCAGATTTATGCATCAGTGGATCTGCTGTACTACTGGGTTAATAAAATCCCTGAGTTATTGCAGGCTGATCAAGCCCACAGCCTCCCAAATGAGTGAACAGCAAAGGCTTGAATAAATGAAAAAATTGAAATGATTTTAGACCTCCAGGAGGATCCAACACTCCCACAGAATTCCTGATTCTGGGGTTAAGACCAAGAACTTCTCTAGGTAGCCTGTATTTACTTGGTTTTCAAAGAAAGGAGGTGTATACTGAATAAAACATGGAAATCTGAGCAGGATGTTCAGAGAATTTTCCCAAATAGTAAATTATGTCAATTAGGAGAATTACCTTATCTCTAGGTTGGCATTTACTGTAGGAGTGTGGAGCCTGCAGCTGTGATCTCCTTTTAGTATATTAGGGTTAGAGCCACATGTCCGCAGCTGTGGCCTTATCTTGTCCTTTGAGGTGTCACAGCTTCACAGGCCAATATAGGCCTCAGTGGCAATCAGTGGCTGATAGAGATCCACTTACTATGAATCCACTGCCCATCTCCAGACAAGGTGCCTAGCCTTTGAACAACTCACAAGTAAACCTGTAAATCCAATTGTTTAGTATTAAATCCTGTTCAGAGCCACTTTGTAGAGGTCTGCATCACTGGACATGTGGTACGGAGGTCTCTTCCAATGAAAATATTTAGGAGCAGAGACCAAAATTTGTTTCTAAAGTTAAGGTATAAGTTTAATTAACCTTGAAATGCTACTTAATGCCACATTCTATCATAGAAAGTTTCTGTTAGAATTGTTCCCTTTCCTTTTGTGTTTTCATAAGGGTCATCCATTTGTATCAGATTTTGACTGACAAGTCCAGTGACCACCTAACAAATCCCTCGGCTCTCATAGTCATGGCAAAACAAACTTGCCATGTCCCACCAGGAATCAACAGAGAAGCTGATTTGCTTATTGGAAGTCTATCCTTTTGGGATTCATTTGTGAAAAAAAGCAGTTCCTCGTGCCCTGTCCATCATTCCTGTCTCCTCTGGCTAGAGCAGATGGCTTTGGATGGTGGATGTTTAAAACATAATTTTTGATTATTTATATTCTCCTGAGAGTGATTCATACAGTTATTAAAGTGATAAACAGAGCAAATTCAGCAGCCAATCAAGTGTGATTTCTGGAGGGAATTCTATTTCTAATCTAGGCTCACATAATGCACAAGTAATGGACAAAAATGCAAGACTAGAGGAAAAAACTTTTAAACGTAAAATCATAAATACAGTATAAATAAAACGAAAAATGCAATCTGGAAGTTAGTGTTTGATTCTGTTTGAATCAACTTTCCAAAGTGCTAAACATGTCCACCAATGGCATAGGAATACTGATAAGCAGTGAGCTTCCTGAAGGTGGGAATGTTTCAGTGTGGCTGGTGATGTTACAGTTATGACTTACACATTTAATTGAGCTTGGATCTTAACGTTCTTTAACTGTGTTTTCAACTCTGAGCTTGTAGAACTTTGCTAGTCTGATTTGGAGAAGAGATGTGTAAATTTCTTGAAATAAGTCTGTACCGATACGGTACCAAACAACTCATAAACTCAGTCACTTTATTCAGCAAAGGAAATAGTGATTCAGAGAAAATATCCTTCTCTTTGGTCCAGTCTACAATTTTCCCATTTAACAGATAAGAAGGCTGGCTTTCAGAGGGGACTAATAAAAGTTTTCAAGGTTATGCATGATAAATTGTGTACTAATATCTTAGGCTTTTACTCCAAGTATCTCTGACTCCAGTGCTCATGAATTTTGTCTCACATTTAAGTGGAGGAAAGTGGAGATTGGTGATGGCAGTCAAGTTGGTAGTGTTGTTTTGTTTTGTGATAGCAGACATTCACTTATTCATCACAAGGACTGGGCACAAGAAGGGAAGTAACTTCAAAGCATGATTAAAGTCCCTGGAAGAACAGTACCTCCAGAGAAAGGCAGAGATCCTAGACCTGGGGTCAAAGTGGGGATATGCTGCATGACTGTTCTGATACGTCAGCACACCCGGTCAGGTGGTGTCTGCAACAGAACAATGTTTTCAGTAGCAATGTGAATTAATGACAATCATCACTGGCAAAGGTCATTGAACTTGAGGTATCATCCCCTATAAGCCAGGGAAATAGCAGCAGGAAAGATCCAAAGCCAAATGTGACTTGATTCAAAGCAGATGGTAAGGAGAAAGCCTAGGCTGATTCTGAAGGCTAAGCACAGGCAGCTGCAGGGGCTCGGCCTGCTTCCCACAGTTACAGACCTGCAAATAGCAGGAAGGCAAAAGATGATCCTAAGTGGTGCTGGGCAGACGAGCCAAGGCAGGTCATCTCCCTGTGTGGGAAGGGTAGCAGAAATTCATCAGTGGCCTTATAAAACTAAGTTTTCCTGTTGCTCTGATCTTACATCTTGAAACATACAATATAAAGCAATGTGGGCAACACCACTAAATGCAAAACCTACCATAAGAACAACCTGAGGATTCTAAGCAACTAAATGCCTCCTTTGTACATGGTCAATACAAGCTCAAGAGCAAGATCTGGACTTGCAGAGAAAATGACAAGTGATTCCAGAGTGGACCACTGGAAAAGTCAGTCTTTTCTAATGTGGCCATAAGGATCTCTTGCTGTTACTATACCTATTTTTTTTTGAAGAAACAAGTATAAAAGGAAACTATGCCAATTCATTCACCCCTAGGAAAAATAAGAGTTTGTTCAAATCCTGATACACATATAGTATTATTTTATTTGTTTTTGTGCTTGTATTTATTTTAAGAATCTCTAGATAAATTTATCTACTGGATTAATTTTGTTTGATTCTCCTGTGGCTGAAATGGAGGTTCTGATGCCACATAACATGCCAAAATCAGAAAAGAAACAATGAACAGGCAAACACACTCCAGTCAGAATCTGGAAGGAGGCATTATTAGTCACTTGCCAAAATTGCCTGCTGCATTTGTGTTTATTTGTATGGGCAAAAACTGTGTGACCAGGTAGAAATCCAAAATTGTTATGTCCAAATCAGTACTGGCTTGGTTTTGCCACCAGAATACATATTATGTTGCTTGCTATCATTGTGTGTCAATTAAAGATAAAATGTGAATTCCTATGGCAATATGCTCCTGCTGGCATAGAATCTGGATTTTCTAAAATTCATGGACCAGCTTCCAAAGAGGTTAGCTGCTTGGAAACAAGCAGTAGGAAGACTCGGTCTCTCAGCAAAGCTCTGGAACATCTCTCCCAGCAGCAAAATCATGGCGATCTATGTGTATTCCAAGTGTATCATCTAAAAGAAGACTTATCTTTTCTTTCTCCCTCCTCTCCCTATTGCATCTGTGCTGATACCACTTCTATCTCATCAAAATTCAAAGCTTGAGAAAAATTATGTTCCCTCTTGTATTACCCTACAACCTGATACCAAATTCCATAGATCCCATTCTGCTATATTGCTGTTATCAGTCCGTTCCTCAGTTCATTTCCTTTGTCCACATTGACCTAAAATGTTTTGATAACCCCTGGCTTCGCTTCTCCTCTCTTTCCTGCTTGTCACTGTTTTTCCATATTATACCTGCATTTGCCTTTGTAAATCGCTTTCTGACCATAGTACTCTCCTTGCCCCCAACTCTCAGTGACTTCCCAAGAGCAAAACAGAAGAGTGATAAGCAGGAAGCAGGAAGAGGTTCAAACAATTCCCCAACTTATATATTCCATAGTTTTAAAAATGTTTCACTGCCTGTGCTCATTTATTTTATTTATACTAATAGTGTATCTTAGTTTGATGAAAAGAAAGTTTGTGTTATTCTCTGTTTCTTTTTCATAAGAATCTTTTTGGTTTGTTTTGTATTGAGGACTCTGAAGTAATGATGCACAGTGTAATAATTATTGTTATTGTCTTACTATTTGGTTATGAAAATTTGTTGATACAGTAAACTGCCCAGGTTGTCTGTCAGCCTGACTCTTCCTTGGCTCTCCCTTCTGCCTGCAATGTTCTTTTCCCCCTGCAGCCTAATCCTTTTCCATCTCTTTTACATATTATGACATAATTTCTTTATCTCTTAAAGCAATCCCCTTAAACACTCAAGCAAAATCTTATTGCCTTTATGCTTTCTGACATATACAGTAGCCACTTCCACTACTGTATATTCCTTCTGTGTTTACAGTGCTTACACATTTGGTCACTAATTACTTTAATCAGACTATTTCCTCTAAGAAATTGATTTGTTAAAAAAATTCTTATCACTATTCTGAGGATCCAAGGCATAACTAAGTAGCCAAAAAAAAGCTTCTGTAATGAATGAATAAACGATTTAAAAGAATCAGGAATTGGGCCAGGGATATAACTCAGTGGTATAAGCACCGGCCTGGCAAGCATAATGTCCTGAGTTTGATTCCTGGTACCCCCCCCAAAACAAATCAGTGATCAGGTGTTATGCTTACATTTAAGCATAATTTTGGTGATAAAAACAGTATGACCTTGAGTTGGATTGATGGAATGATTCTTACATCTGCTGCTGGATTTGGGGTGTAGCAAATTCTATTCAGATGCTTTATCTTTTTCATACAGCTGTATCTCCCTAATAAAGAAAATAATGCATGTTTGAAATCTTTTTTAGCAATATAAGATTGCAAAACAGGTCAATGACATTGTTGTCAATATGTTCCATAATATAAAAAATGAAATGGAAAAGCACTTAAAGTTTCATCCTGCTTTTCAATAGGGCCATTTTGTCAGCTTCTGACTTCATTCAGAGTGAATTTTACTTGGGTAAATAGGGTAATAGCTGTACAAATATGCTCTTGACCACTTAAAATACTGTGGTGGAAGGTTGACCTGACAGCATTTATTCATAATTTATTTTTACAGCTGCTTCTGAGACAATGTCTAGCCTCTGAAGAAAACAAATTACAAAGTTTTGGCTATAACACTTGATGTTATTGCTAAAAGAGACTGACCTCTTCTGTTGGAGTAAATTGACCCTTGATTCTATATCCACAGTATCAGAGAATAAGACCAAATTTTAATGCAACCTAGTTTTCATTTAATCAGAAGGAAAATAATGTATAGTCATCCAAAATCCTAAGTGATTCACTGCACACCAGACAGGTTTTGAAAGTTTCCTGAAAGCCTTCAATAATGAAATGAATGAAGAATAGCTTCCTGGAAACCATAAATCTTCCATATCAGTTATAACACATAAGTGAATGTCTGGTAGCTAGACTCCAAGAGAAAAAATAAGAAAGAATTTTGTACCCACCCTCAAAGAGCTTCCATTTATAGGGAAATATGGATTAGAGTTGAAAATTGTTTTTACAACCATTTGAGAATGTTTTATTTATTTAGGCAAAGTCTTGCTATGTAGGTCAGGCTGTCCTCAATCTTACTATGTAACCCAGGCTGGCCTCAAACTCTGTGATCCTCCTGCCTCAGCCTGATTGTCTCTAATCAATCAGCCACTGGGTCAGGCACTGTGTATATAGTCTTACATGTGCTATATATCATGCTACAAGAAAATTGCTATTATACTCTATGTTTGAAATTTGAGAAATTAGCATTCAGGAAAGATAGAACATTTGTTAATGGTTTTATAGCTAATAAGAAGCAAAACTAGAACCAAACACAACTCTTCTGATGGCTCTCTGTGCTCTGTCCTTTTCTCCCAAGCTGCCTCACAAATCAAACTAGGGGACATTTACTATAGAATTTCAGGGTGCAGATGTTAAGAGTCCACAATACCAAGTTACTCAAATCTGAATGAGAATTTCAGCTCCACAACTTTGTTGAAGATAACAATAAGTAGTATAATTACCACTGTTAATCCCTATCATTTGGTTATAAGCCCTGTATCATTTTTGATGTCCTTGCTTTGTGTTGTTTGTATTTTGCTCTTGGTATTTTGTACTATTTTCTTTAAAATAGAAAGAAGAATTTCAGCACCATCACATATTCAGTAGTTGATCTATAAGTAAACTGATTACTTTTGTGACCTCCAGTTTCCCTTTTGATACAATGGAGTTAATAATTTTCTTTACCCATCTCCTAGAAATATTACTAAGGGCAGATGATTTAAGGAATATAATATCTCTACCACACAATGTGTCTCCTACCCTATGCTTTGTAGTCTTCGTGATTCAAACAATAGCTTTTACAGAAATGGTCTCATGGAAGGTTAAAGCCTTCCCTTCTCAATGCATCCAAATGATCTTTCCTTGGACTGATCCTCAGCAAATATCTTACAGCCAAATACAGGACTTGACTCGAGTGAAATCTACCAACATTACACAAAAATTGCAATAAACTGGAAATTTATCTAGATAACACACAACCATTGTTCATTATAGTTTTAATTAAATTCTGTTGGGATGTTTTATCTACCCACTTATCTGTCTTGTGTGCCTGCTGTAAGGTCAGAAACTTAATCTAGCCATAAAAACTGAATAGATTTTCCACAACTCTATATCAGAAAACACTAATTCCATTTTCTTATCTCTGTGAAATACTCTCTCTCTATGCCCCTCTAATGACTACAAAAAGCAACCTCGGCTGTGTTTTCCTCAATTTGCTTTTGAGTAATTTTTTTTTTCTATCACATTTTTGATAGAGACTCAGTTTTTCCCTCACATTTGTAGGTTTTTTTAAGGGGCACAGGAAATCTTTGCATCCCACTACCCTTTTAGATACTGCATGAGATAATATTTACTGTCCTTTTCATATTCTATGTATAATATTGAATATTTCCATTTGGATGATTCCTCTGAGAATTAGACAAATGTCACCGTCACATGTTTAAGCATGCAATATATTTTATATGTCTCAGGGAAAATTTAGGGGGAAAATGATCTTTCTATTCATAACCTTTGTTCGTACCTGGACCTATGATAATATCTACCTCAATTTTTCCTAAACCAGTACCCTGTGTAGAAACTTTGTCCTGCCTTTTCAGATACCCAAGTGCTATCTTCTCTATACCTACCGAGACACCCACCATTGCTGAAGTTTTTCTCTTCTTTTGAGCTACAGCAACAGGGGTACATGCACACTCTCTGGGCAGTCACTTGCTACCTTGGGAGAACACTTGGCTTTTTTTTTTTTTTTTTTGGCCAAAAGTCAAACTTCATTTTGAGTTTTATAACAGCTTCTACAATGCTATCTGGGTACCACAAGATTACTACTTAGAATTGTTAGCTTATTTAAGAAAATCTCAAGGAACTATGTCATGGTGAGAAGACCATGGGCTTTGGCTTTGCCTGGAATTTAAGCTGAAAGCTACATGAAAAAATGTGTCCATGTGAGACACTTCATTAACCTCTTTGTACCTCTACTGCTGCATCTGTAAAATGCTGTGAACAGTGGGGCTACTGAAAAAAATCAGTGCGATAAAGCATAGAAGAAGTATGGCCCTTTGATATTGCTCAATAATATTTTTCACTCTTTCTTTGCCCCAATATTTTACTACAAGGAAGATACAGAATTCAACTGCATGTCATTTATTCAAGAAGGTTCTTTTCTGCACAGTATCAAATGACCACTGCATAGAACTATTCATGCAGTCTCTATGATTTTGATACAATATTTCATAACAGAGGCTTCCCTTTACACCAAGTGCAGTTCTACTCCATTGCTTTAAAGAAATACTCAGACACTCTCTGTCTCTTTATACTCACATTTCAGAAGCAATAATTAAGAAGTCTTTGAAACAAAGACAACCAGGAACTCACAGTTTAACAAATGTATAAATTTCCCAAAGCCCAATCTCAATGATAACTCAAAAATTTGAATTAAAATTTCATTTGAACAATTTTTGCTTACCATTGTAGTCAAGTTTTAAAATAAAAAATTTTTCAAGAAAGGCAAAAATTGGCCAATATTTTACACAGTTGAAGAGGGAACATTTCCATCAGCATTTTGAAATGTAATCGGTATATATCAAAGTCAATTACATGCATACCTGATGACCAAGTAATTCTATTTCATATAAATACAATTACATGAACATTCTGTAAAACTAATATCTCAAGTATATACAGACAAATACTTAAGAATACATTTTGCAACCCGCAGGATGGTACTCTGGGGGGCCTTTAGCCAATCCAGTTCTCTCTCCTTTTCTGGAGAATAAGAATAGGATGTGCTGGACCTGCAACATCCTGGAATAAGTCACTGGCTAGAGCAGCTCAAGCTCTATCTCAGTTCCCCTTAGAAACAGTTTACCCTTCAATGTTCACATCATGTTTCCCCCAGGGTATAAAACCCAGAGAGGTCTAATTCCTGGGTTTCCTCAGCTGTGATGCAGATGTGGCACCTGGAGACAAGATTCCACTACGTTCTGGAAGCTGTCAGTGAACCTTGAGGAGCTGGCTGAAAATGAATCCTTGGCTTCACTTTTTCTCTTGCTGCCTAAGTAATAAATCCATGTCATGTAACTGGTTGATGTGTCTGTTCAGTCTCACAAGACTCAGTGTTATTAATAACCAGTGTGCAGTGAACCTACCTCACATAACACTATAAGAGCAAAAGTTAGAACTTCTGCAAATACTCATCAGTGGTGGAACAGCTAAATCAATGTTCATATATTCATACAATGAAATACATGCAGCCAGTAAAAAAGATACCATATACTGGATGGTATCTATTACGTAGGTATTAACTGACAGAAGTACATTGCAAGAAAATATGTTAATATGACATCATCTTGCTCATTTATAAGTGCCTATTTTTAACGTTATAACAAATTTATTTTCTTCCACTTTTATTTTTTAATTAGTAAATGTCTGCAGTACGTAACATTGACATCCCCGATGGGGAGTCAGCACGTGCACATAACACAGCTTAATTCTTTTCATCCCCTCTCCTCCTGCCCTGTCTTATCTTTGTCCCATTCCCCTTTGCAAAGGGTCTGTCTCCCTGTTTCCTATTATCTATCTTTTGTTTTGTTTTTATTTATATTCTATTTTACCATATTTTTAATCAAGTTGCTGGGGAAAGGTTGCCATTGAGTTGAAAGAGTTTCTTATGCATTTTGTAAATTAACTATTTACCTAATATGTGGTTTGCCAACACCTTTTCCCCTTCTGTGATCTGCTTTTTCATTCTGCTGTTTCCTTTGCTAGAGGGAAACTTGCTAGTTTGACATAATCCTACTGGTCTATTTTTGCTTTTGTTGCTTGTGCATTTGCTGCCATATTTGTTATCTTGTTGCCAAGTCTAATGTCATGAAAGTGGGGGAAATAGGGAATCTCTAACTAATAGACATAAAGTCTTAATTCTGCAAGATAAATTCTAAGTTGCACTGTACAACATTATTTCTAAAATTAACAATATTTTATTGCACACAAAAATGTGTTAATAAGGTAGATCTCATTCAAATACTCTGACCTCCATGGAACAAAATGTCTTTAAAAGTTGATAATCGCAGGTTATTTTGTTTTCTCTCAGTTCCCCCAGTACATACAACATAATACATGTCCATTACATATGCTGCGTAATTGTTTGTAGTGACTTCTTGGAAAATGAAAAAGTAAAGATGAAAATGGTTACAAATATTTACAAAATAATATTACCACTCAAATAGTATGGCTGTATTTTTCAATACAAAGAAATAAATTCCGATCAAACTGAATGCTTTTTTTATAATTGGTGATGTGGACAGCTAGTAATTACTCATGTAATTACTCTGTTTTGAGTCCATTTCCCAAAACATCTTTCCACTGTCTCTCCACCAGGCCCATGACTGGTGCCTGTCCCTTTCACCCAGGATATCACAGGCAATGAGAGGGTGGAGGAAAGGGGAAAGAAGTATGTATCACCACCGTCTAATCATCCATAAAGTAGTGAATGATTTCTGTGTTTTGAACAATGCACTAAAGACTAGAAAGTTTGTAAATTTCAGAACAGATTCCCTGTGCTCCGGAAGTTGGTACCAACTTGTGACTCAGATGGCGACTCTCGGGGTAGCGGCAGCTATTCTCAGCAAAACTGCTGCCTTTCTGAGCTCACTCTTCACCTCAGACCCAGGATCCCGGGAAGATTCTCTTCCCAGATTTTAGTGTCAGCGTGATTGTGTGGCTAGGGTCTAATAATGAAAGGCAAATTCAGAAGATGCAACTTTGTCAATTTGACTGTTTTTATATTCCATCAATTTCTTTTTTATATACCTTTTATTTCTGCTTTATTTTTATTAGTTCATTTTTTAATTTGATACATTATTTTCATTTTCTACTTTCTTTTTAAATTTCTTATTGAAAACTGCATGTATTAGCTGAAGATTTTTACATTTTCATATAAATATTTAAATCATAGATTTCTCTCCAAATTTTTAATATGAGCTTTTAAAATTTTTAATTCTGTGTAAAATCTGCTTAATGATATACCATTGACTAGGATGTATTGTGTTTGTGTTGCAATTCAAGACAGAAAGAAAGGAATAAAGAATTTATAAAATAATAAAAAATTGTAAAATGATACTATTAAATGTGATCTTAAAAGTAATTATCTTGAATATAAATAGATTAAATTGTCCAGTCAGTGACACAGAGTAGCTAAATGAATAGAAAACAAAGATCTAACTATGTGTTGCCCATAAGACTTTTATCTCACATTAAGGATATGCATAGACTGTAAGTGAAGAAATGTAAAAGGATAAACTATGCTAGTGAAAAACCAAAGATAATAAAAGTAGTTATACCATAAGTAGACAAAGTAGTCATTAAGTAAAAAAAATGAAACTCTAAGCAAAGACAGACACCATTATATCATTATATAATGATATAGCTATTTTTTCAAACTTTCTAATTTCTTTTCTGATTCCATCTTTAATCCATGAATTGTTTACAAGAGCATTTTTTAATTTGCCAATATTTAGAGTTTTCTGAATATCTTATCATTGTTTAAGATAATCTAGTTGTAGCTCTGTTTCAAAAATATTACAACATTTTTAAATATATAGAGATTCACTTAGTTCCCTGTATACCTATCTTGTGATATGGCCAACTGATTATTTTGGTATAATTTTCTCTCAACTGCTAAGGACAACAGCTTAATATCTCTGACAACGACTGTAACATTGTCAAATCTTTCCTTTAATCCTGACCTTATTTCCGGCATTGCAAAAGTTTGCTATAAGGCACGTGTAGTTTTGCAAAGTTAGGTCTTGCTGGTGAAGATTTTTTAGCACTATAAAATATCTCTCTGTGTCTCCGGTAATACACTTTAAGAGTCTACTATATGTGAAATCAATACAACTACCCCAACCTTCTTAAGCTTATTGTTTCCAAAGTACAATAAAATTTTTCCTTTCAATTACTTTCAATGTACTTATATCTGTATGTTTAAAATGTATTTCTTATAGATGGTATGTGATTAGGTCTTTCTGTTTTATCTAGTCTGACAATCTTTGTGATTTTATTGACTATTTAATGTAAATTGCGTATAGTTTGAATTACTTGTGCTTTCTATTTAATTTTAATGTTTTTGTCCTAATGTTTTCCCACCTTATTTTAGATTATGTAAATCTTGGGGGTGGGATATTAAACTTAACTCCCCTCTTAATCTTCTAGCTGTACCTGATCATCTTATTAGTGTTGCTCCATTCTTTTAACTTCTCATGGCCTCTTAGAGGTAATTTTGTATCATTTACATAAAATGTAGAATATTCCTAACACACAAATCTATTTACAACCTCTTCGTACCTTGTTAATAACTTTCATATGTAATATATCTTCATGTTTTATAAGCCAAGCATGAGATTTCAATTTTGTTATACAATTGCAAATAATGTAAACAAACTAAAAGGAAAAGTAATTTCATATTTATTCATATATTTAATATTAATAATTATATCATATCTTTCCTATTAATATGTCCATTTAGCATAGATTTTCTCCAGCCTGAAGATATCTCTTTAATGTAACATTTCTTCTCACAACAAATTTTACTTTTTTAAATCTGACAATATATTTACATTTTATTTGCTTTTACTGTTATTTTACATTTATAAATTCAGGTTGATTTTATTATTTTCATTCTATCGTCAGACAGATATTGTTTTCCAGGAGATTTTTAGTTGAATGTAATCTCATTTGCCTATATTTTTGTTGATTGACTGTCCTTTTGTGTTCAAATCTAGTATCATTTTGCCCAGACCAATATCATTGAGGTTTTTCCTGAGTTTTTGTAATATTTTTACAGATTTAGGTCTAACAATTATAATTCAGTCTTTAATTCATTTGAATAGACTTTTATGTGGTACAAGCTACAGTTCTAGTTACATCCTTCTAAATTTATGGAAATATCCATTTGTTCCATCACCATTTATTGCAGAGACTGATCTACGTTGTCTTCCCAGGGTCTTTTAATCAATACATAAAGGAAACATCTAAAGATTCATTATTTTTAATAGTCAAAATGTGGAGTCAAAATTGAGTGTGCATTGACAGATTAATGAATAAAGAAGTTTTATATATGTAAATGGAAAAATATTAAGGCTTTTTAAAAAATTTTAAAGAAAATCATACAAAAAAAGGAACAATAGCAAAACACAAACACAAAGCAAGGACATTAAAAATGATACGGGGTTTCAAACCAAATGATAGGGATTAAAAGTGGTTGTTCTGTTACATATTCAACAAAGTTGCTCAGATTACCATATGTAAGAATAGAAGTTTGATGAAGTCATTAAAGAGAATAAGGAAATCATAATTTAAAAGAACATTAGCAACAATATATAGTGTCACTAGGCAGGATTGTTGGAATTCACCAATGGTTGTTATACTACAAATTATTGTCATCACATAAATTGCTCAGACTACCACATACAAGCATGCAAACTAAGAAGGAAATCTTGTCATTTCAGACAGAATTGATGAACCTGGAAGACAATTCACAGAGTGAAATATACCAGGCACAGAGAAATCATGATCACATGATTTTATTGTATGTGGAGAAAAATAGTCAAACTCATAAAGGAGAGAGTAAAATGGTGATCAACAGAGGCTGGGTAGGGGAGAGTGGTTAAAGGACATAAATTTTTTTTAGAGAAGACAAGTAAGTTTAAAAGAGCTTTGTAAAACATAGCATCTGTACCGTAGCTAAAAACGAAGTCTTGAATTTTCAAAACTTACCAAGAGTATATTTTTTAACTATTCTTACTACAAAAAAGGTAAGTACATGAGGAATATGTTAATTAGCACAATTTAGCCATTTCATAAGATATTTATATCTCAAAAATCACGCTGTGTGTGATACGATAAACTTACACAACTTTATGTGTTGATTAAAGGATACAAGGAAAGAACACTAGGGGCAGAAAGAGGAAGAAAAAGAGGGAAGAGGGAAGAAGAAGGGAGAGTGGCAAGGAAGAGAGAACGACAGAAGACAAAGAGGGTGAAAAGAAAAGGGTTTTCAACCCACGGATAGTGTTCACTGTTTCCGGTGAGACATCCACTATCATTGTTTTTATTTTAAAAGTAAAAGAACAAAAACACCAACAAACAGACACACAGTAGCACAAGAACAGTACAAAAATTAAACTGCAGATAAGGTGGCAGGGGATTAACAATGGTTGTTGTATTACACATTGATAACTTCAAAGGGTATGCTCAGGACAATACAAATAGACATACAAGATTGATTAAACAACCAATCATGGATTGTTCCTTACATCAAAATGACATAAGACAATAGTGCAACCATGTCAGCCATCCTGCACATATATACATACCTACACAGCCATCCCCCTCTTCTCCTTCCCTTCATCCCAATTGCTCTCTACTTTTGAGCAGTCTCCCTTCATACCTCCCAATTTATAGTCCCACCTCCAGTTTCCTACACTAATGATACAATACACTGTTTGCACATGCACATCCGATTCACCTCAGTTATGAGTATGGTCCCTAACCGTGACCATTTGCCTATAAAAGCCTCCAGCTTGTCCTTCTTTATAGCTGAATAAAATTCCATTGTGTAAAAATGCCACACTTTTTTAATCCAGTCCTCTGTGGATGGACATTTGGGTTACTTCCATGATTTAGCTATTACAAATTCTGCTGCTATAAACATGGGTGCACATATATCACGGTGATATGACATTTTCAGATCTTCTGGGAAAATACCCAGAAGGGGGATAGCTGGGTTGAATGGGACCTCTAGACCTAGTTTGCTGAGGAATCTCCAAACTGACCTCCACAGTGGTTTCACCAGTCTGCATTCCCACCACCACTGCAGAAGAGTTCCTATTTCTCCACAGCCTCACCAGCATTTGTTATTGGATGATTCCTTGAAGCTGGCCAATCTTACTGGGGTGAGATGAAATCTCAATGTTGTTTTCATTTGCATTTCTCAAATGACTAAAGATGTGCAACATTTTCTAATATATTTATTTGCCATTTGTATTTCTTTATCTGAGAAGTGTGTATTCATCTCAGATGCCCATTTCTGGATTGGGTCTTTGAATTTGGACAGGTTCATGTTTTTTAATTCTTTGTATGTTCTAGATAGAAGGCCTTTGTCCGAGGAATAGCCAGTTAGAATTTTTTCCCAATCTGTGGGTTTTCGTTTTACTCTGTTGGTGATTTCTTTAGGTGTGCAAAAACTTTTCAGGAGGATGAGGTCCCACTTACTGATTCTTTGAAGTATTTTCCTTGCAGCTAGATTTTTGTTCGTGAACTCTCTGGTTACTCCTATGTCTTCAAGATTTTTAGCTACTTTCTCTTCCAACAGGTTTAGTGTTTCTGTTTTAATATTGAGATCTGTGATCCACTTTTACTTGAGTTTGGTGCATGGTGATAGACTTGGGTCTATTTTCAGTCTTCAGCAAGTGGCAAGCCAATTTCTCGAGCACCATTTATTGAAGAGGCTATCCTTCTTCCAATGAGCTTGTTTGGCCCCTTTGTCAGGGGCTGAGTGTGTTTGTGGTTGTGGCTGTATCTTCCAGTCTGTTCCATTGATCCTCAGGTCTGTTTTTCAGCCAGTACCAGGTTGATTTTATTACAGTAGCTTTGTAGTATAATTTCAGGTCAGGGGTTGTGATTCCACCTGACTTGTCGTGGTGGCCCAGAAATGCTTTTGCTGTTCTGGGTCTCTTCTGGTTCCAGATGAATTTAAGGCACATGTTCTCTAGATCTGTGAGGTATGCTGGTGGTAGTTTAATGGGAATTGCATTGAATCTGTACAACAATTTCGGTAGTATGGCCATTTTCACAATGTTCGTTCTTTCTAATCATGAGCAGGGAATGTTTTTCCATTTATTGAAATCCTCTTCGATCTCTTTTTTCAGAGTACTGTAGTTTTCATTGAATAAATCTTTTACCTCATTTGTTAGATTGATTCCTAAATTTCAATTTCTTGGATGCTACTGTAAAAGGTATGGTTTCCTTAATTTCTCTCAGTCTGTTTGTTGTTTGTGTATAGGAATGCTATTGAATTTTGGGTGTTGACTTTGTATCCAGCTACTCTGCTGAATGTGTCAATTAATTGAAGGAGTCTTCTTGTGGTGTTTTGGGGGTCTTGCATGTAAAGTATCATGTCATCTGCAAATAGTGATAATTTTACTTCTTCCTTTCCTATCCGTATTCATTTATTTCATCCTCTTGTCTAATTGCTCTGGCTAAAGCTTCCATAACTATGTTGAATAGTAGTGGTGACAGTGGACAACCTTGTCTTGTTCCTGTCCTTAAAGTGAAAGCTTTCAGCTTTTGTCCATTTCGTATGATGTTGGCTGTTGGTTTGTCATAGATGGCTTTAATTAGATTGAGATAGAGGCTATCTATTCCTATTTTTTCTAGGGTTTTTAATATGAATACATGTTGGACTTTATCAAAAGCTTTTTCTGCATCTATTGAGATGATCATGTGGTTTTTGTCTTCGGCTCTATTGATATGGTATATTACATTAATTGATTTGCAAATATTGAACCATCTCTGCATTCTTGGAATAAACCCAACCTGGTCATGGTGTATAATTTTCCTTATGATTCGCTGCATTCTAATTGCTAGTATTTTGTTGAGTATCTTTGCATCTATATTCATTATAGAGATAAGCCTATAGTTCTCTTTCTTGGTTGGGTCCTTCTCTGGTTTTGGTATTAGTATAATACTTGCCTCCAGAAATGAGTTAGGGAGAATTGCTTCCTTTTCAATTTCATTGAAGAGTTTGAGGAGAGTTGGCATTAAATCTTTGCTGAATGTTTTATAAAATTCTGCTGTGAATCCATCAGGGCCTGGGCTTTTCTTTGTCAGTAAGTTTTTAATGACATTTTGAATCTCATTAATTGATATTGGGTTGTTCAGGGTTTTTATATCTTCCTGGTTCAATTTTGGTAATTTGTACATGTCTAGGAATCTGTCAGTTTCTTCTGGGTTTTCTGTCCTATTGGAGTGAAGATTCTCAAAGTAGGTATTAATGATCTTTTGAATTTCTGTGGGATCTGTAGTGATTTCATCCTTTTCATTACTTATTGCATGAATTTGAGTTCTTTCCTTTTTTTTGATAAGATTGGCTAGAGGTTTATCAATTTTATTTACTCTTTTAAAAAAACTAGCTCTTTGATTCACTTATTTTTTGTAGAGTTTTCTTCATCTCAATTGCATTAATTTCTGCCCTAGGCTTTATAATCTCCTCCCTCCTTTGGGCTTTGGGCTTGACTTGTTCTTTTTTTTCTAAAAGTTTGAGGTGCAACATTAGGCTATTTATTTGTTCTCTTTCTGTTTTCTTTATGTGTGAATTCATTGCTATAAATTTCCCTCTGACGACTGCTTTCATTGCATCCCACAGATTCCTATAAGTTGTATTTGTATTTTCAGTTGTTTGTAGGTATTTTCCAATCTCTTCTCTAATTTCCTCTGTGACCCATTGGTTATTCAAGAGGTTGCTGTCTAATTTCCAAGTGTTTACAGAGTTTTTGGAATTCCCTTTGGTGTTAATTTCCAATTTCATTGTACTGTAGTCAGATAATATGCATGGGATAATTTCAATCTTTTTCCATTTAGGTATGTATGCTCTATGGTCTAGAATGTGGTTTATTTTAGAGAAAGTTGCATGTGCAGCTGAGAAAAATGTGTATTCTGGTGTTGTGGGGTGGAACACTGTGTATACATCTATGTCCATTTGTTCGCACATTTGGTTCATGTCTGTAATATCTTTGCTGAGTTTTAGTCCATTGACCTGTCTCCTTGCGTCAAAGGGGTACTTAGGTCCCCTATTACAATAGTGTTCTTGTTTATTTGTTTTTTTATGTCCGTTATTATTTGACTCACATAATTTGGTGCTCCAGTATTTGCTGCATGCATGTTTGGATTGTTATCTCTTCCTCTTACAGTTTTCCCCTAACTAGTATATAGTGGCCTTCTTTGTCCTTTTTGATTGTTATCACTTTGAGGTTTACATTGTCTGCAAACATAACAACTACCCCTGCTTTTTTCGGGGAACCTGTTGCCTGGACGATTGCTTTCCAACCTTTGACCTTCAGTCTGTGGATTTCCTTTTGAGTAAAGTGTGTTTCCTGTATACAGCATATTGTGGGATTCTGTCTCTTAATCCACTCTGCCAGTCTGTTTCTTTTGACTGGTGAATTGAGGCCATTTACATTGATGGTTATAACTGTTATACGTTGGCTTGTTCTTGTCATGCTGTTTATTTGATGTTGCTTTCCTACTTTTGCTGTTTAATTTCTTGTTCTGCTTAAGGATTCCTTTCTATTGTTGTTCTTGGAATTGTGGTCACCTTTTCCTCTGTCTAGAATATCTTTCAGTACTTTTTGTAATGTTGGTTTGGCACTCATGAAGTTTTTCAGTTGTTCTTTGTCATGGAAATGTTTTATTTCTCCATTGAATTTGAAGGATAGCTTTGCAGGATACATCAGTCTGGGTTGGAAGCTATTTCATCTCATAATCTCACTCCAAGCTCTTCTTGATTTCATGGTTTCTGTTGAGAAGTCTGCTGTGATTCTGATGGGCTTTCCTTTATAGGTGATCTGCTTCTTTTCTCTAGCAGCTTTTAATATTGTGTTCTTTTGTTGCATGTCTGGGATCTTGACTATTATATGTCTGGGTGTGTTTTTATTTGGATTGTGGCTCATTGGAGTTCTATATGCTTGATTTACTGCATATCAGTTTCTTTTAGCATGCTTGGGAAATTTTCTGCTATTATTTCTCCAAATATTCTTTTTATGTCATTTGTGTTGCCTCCTGCTGTTTCACTGATTCCTATTACTCGCACATTATTTCTT
The DNA here is from genome assembly GCA_004027595.1 of Dinomys branickii. Classification (NCBI taxonomy): domain Eukaryota; kingdom Metazoa; phylum Chordata; class Mammalia; order Rodentia; family Dinomyidae; genus Dinomys; species Dinomys branickii. The sequence continues at coordinate 79,994 of PVLD010004641.1, forward strand.
TGCTTCATCTTGCAGCTGTTGGATTGATTTCTCCTGGTTCCTTGTTGACTTTAAGAGATTGTTCCTTTCACAATTGTTACGCATCATGCTGTCTTCAAGATCTAAAATTCTATCTTCAGATTCGTTCAAGTGGCTTTCCAAGCTTCCAATGGCAGTTTTCATTTCCTGCAAATCTCTTTGATACTGTTTCATGTGTTCTAATTCATTCCTGAATTGCTCATGTAACATTTCCATTTCTTGCCTTTGATTTTCTAGTCTTTTACCTGTTTCTTCTCTGTAAGAATTTCTTCTATTATTATTTTCATTTCACTTTTTGCCTGAGAGATTATTTCAGATTTAGTCTCTTCTATGGCCTGATGGAGTTGTTTCTTTACTTCAGATGTGATCATTTCAGAAATTTTGGGTATGTGGCTTCCTAGTTCTCCTATGTCATTATGTCCTGTACTTGTTCTGGGTGGAGGTGTGTTCTGAGACTGCATTTTGCCCCTTTGTCTTGTCATTTTGAATGTCAGCTGACTAGTGCTGAGCTACCCAGGCAGCTCACAAAGGACTCTAGGGACCCTAGTTTACCTGGATGTCAAACTAAACCCAGGGTGGTAGCAGACTGTGGATCACTGGGCCCTGGGACCCCAGGCAAATGCTGGGGTGCACGTCTCAGACGACACCTACAATAGCGGGGGAGTGCTGGGCTTTGGTACTAGATTGTCCAGTGTGTGGACAGGAAGCGTTTGGGCCTCAGCCTTGAAGCCTATGGTGGTCAGGTAGCAGCTTCTGCTTCCAGATCCTCAGGTAGCTGCTCAGGGGGAAGCAGGGCTCTTCTTCCAACCCAGAGGACCTCTGAACCTTAGGCTGATTATACACTACAGGTCTCAACCACCAACAGGGACAGGCCCTCCTAGTTGGAGTTCCTTCCTAACCCTAAGTTGTGGAGCAGAACCCAGGTGTAGGCCTTACCAGAGGAGAAGGGTGTCACTGCTCATGTGGTCTTGCAGGTCAGCCTCCATCGCTGGAGAAAGGTCGGAGTCACACAGCTGGGACATGGGCCATGAAACGCTGCGCTGCTTAGATGTGGGCGCAGGTGGGCCTTTGTCGCTAGAGTGAGGTCCGAGTTGCACAGCTGGGACTGGGTGGAAATGCCCCACCCTCAGCTATCATTTGAATACAGTTTTGCTTTACATAATATATAATTTTCATTAGCTAGTATCTGGTATGCTCTTATCATAATTTTGAGCCTGGTGACTCAGGCTCAAAGAAGTTATGTGATTTGTTGTTTTATAACAGTGAAAGCCAAGTGAAATCCCTTTGGACATTATTCACCCAGAAATATTTAAATGACAAGAAACCACAATAACTGTTAACATAAAGGACCTTCAATTTACGGAGACATAAGCTGCAATCCAGATTTATAAATATCAAATTTTTTTAAATAAAATGATCTTTATTCATAGAATTTCTAGAGATAAATAGATTGCAATTTAAATATTATATATATATAATTTTTCTGCTTTCAAGATGTTAATTTTTTATTGGGCTTTTATCATGTGATGATTAGACATAACTTTTATTTGCATTGTGTTCTGTCTTTCTGTATTTACTGTGACAGGGTCACTGAGTTTCTGGGATTTGTGAATATATACGAAATATGTATGTGACATTGTTTGTTCAGATATTATTCCATTCCTATTCTGTCTCTCCCTCCCTCTCTCTCTTTCTTTTTCTCTCTCATCTTTGTTTTTTTATTTTATTATTTATTAGTACATGTCTACATTATATGCACTTTTCTGGCAGTCCGGTAAGTTAGAGTTTTGACATGTCCCCCAAATACTTAAAGTTTTGTTGACTAATTTCTCAATATTACTTACTTTGTCCTTTGTACGTGGTGATTATTATTATTATTTGTTCTTCACATTGGTTGCTGTTATTAAAACTTCAAGTCTGCTCAATTTTTTGTCACCTCCATTCTTCTGCTAATCCTATCTAGTGACTTTTTGTTTCATGTACTGTATTTCTCAGTATTTGTCTTGGATTCATCCTTTATATTTATGGTTTCTTAGTTGAAACTTATTATTTTCATCCAGTATACATTTTTTCTTTTATATATAATCACAGTTAAAGCTGGTATATTTATATTTATTAGTACACATTAGCAGTACATAACCATTACATTACATTCATCATGGAGAGTTGGTACACGTACACAATTCATCTTTATTCCTTTATGGCCTCCTACCCCTCCCATTCCCTCCCGCTCCTTCCAACTCTTGCTTCTCTTCCCATTTGTAAAAGCTCTGTCTGCACTTTTATACCTTCACCTCCTTTTCTGCACCCCTTTCCCACACCTCCCTCTCCCTCCCTCCTGCACCCCTCCTCTCTTGTTCCCTTCCCCATTTGAAAATCTTCTCCCTCCTCCTGTTAGCTGTGTTTTATTTTACTGTTTTTTTCATAGTTTGGATCCTCATATAAGAAAATCCATGTAATATTTAACCTTGTGTTTCTGATTCATTTCACTAGGTGCATCTACTTATATATGCCTCATTTAACATTCCTGATGGTAGAGAAGTGATAAAAACAATATGACGCTGACACAGAAACAGATATATAGGTCAATATGTCTATATGGAACAGAATAGAGGATACAGAAACAACTACAGGCACGTTCTATCTGATCGTAGACAAAAGGGCCAAAATCGTACTGGAGGAAAAGGAACATCTTTAACAAATGGTGCAGGAAAAATTGGATCTTCACACGAAGAAGACTGAGTCTAGATCCATGTATTTCACCATGTACTAAACTGAAATCTAAATGGACAAATGTCTAAATGTTAAAGCAGAAACACTACCTGTTGGAAGACAAAATAAGTAAAACTCTTGAAGATACAGGTGTAGCCAAGGACTTTCTGAGCATAATTCCTGTGGCACAAAAAATAATACTGAGAATCAACAAATGGGATTATATCAAATTAAAATTTGCATAGCAAAGGAAACAGCCAACAGAGTAAAGAGACAACATTTCCCATGAGGAAAAAAAATTGCCAGCTATTTATCAGACAGGGAACTAATATCTAGAATATATATATATAATTACCACCCACCAAATAAAAGACCAAATCAAAAGATGGGAAGTTGAAATGAATAAAAACTTCTCAGAAGGGTATTAATCCTTTATGGCTTTTACAGCAGAATAACACAAACCAAGTAGCTTAAACAACAATTTTTATGGTCTCACAGTTCTCAAAGCAAAATATCTGAGCTCAAAAAGTTAGCAGAACCTATTCCTTACAAGGTCTGTCCCAGTGCTCGCTTCAGCAGCACACATACCAAGGTCTGCTCCAGGCCTCTCTCTGATCTTCTGGTTAGTTCTACACAATCTTTGATGACACTGCATCACTTCTAGATCCCATATCTTAATCTCCGATTTCATTTTCACATGTTGTTCTCTCCAAATGCACATTTTTCTGTTTAGTCAAATTGCACCTTCATAAGAACACCAGAATATTGGGTGGGAGACCACACTAATGATCTCATTTGACTATCTCTATAAAAACTGTATTTTCATGTAAGGGCACATCCTGAAGTGTTTGACTATGTTATGACTTCAACATATCTTTTGGGGTAAATACAACTCAACTCACAACAGCATATTGAAAACTACTGTCTGCTAATCATAATATCTGGATTATCTCAAGGTGAATTTTTATTCGTTATTTCTGTTGTTTATTTTGTACTTTTTCCCTTCAGAGTATCATTTTTCTTTGCTTCTTAATACTGTACATCCTGTGATTTCAGATTGTATTCTGCACTTATAAATTATACTTCATACACACTTTGTGTCCCAGTGTATTTTCTCTCTGGAGAGTGGTGTGTGTGTGTGTGTGTGTGTGTGTGTGTGTGTGTGTGTTTAGCAGCCAGTTAAATTTGGCTGGACCCAAACTACAAATTCTCTTTTATGTGCTCTAGGCAATTGTTCTCTGAGCCTTAACTGAGTTTCTTAGAGTCTGTGGGCACATATCTGATGCAGGGGTCAGTTGTATAGTCAGGCAAAGTTTCCATACCAAAGCTTGTTGCCTCTGCTCATTCTTTTCTTTTCAACATTCCCTCCCTCCTCTTTCTGGTAGGCATGATTGCCCCACACTCAGCCCCTCAGTAAGACTTCAGGTTTTAGCTGTTCCCTGTAGTACAAAATGAGGCATGCCTGAGGCTAAAAGCCATGGAAACATAATCTACTGCAGGCTTTTTCTTCATTCTAAGTGTGTGCACCTCATTCCTATGTCCCTTCTTTGAGTTACTCTCAAATTCATTCAAATACTTGTTTTTGAAATAACATTTCTCCAGAGTTTGCACTTGTCATCTCTGAGAGGGGTGGTCTGGGTAGTAGGTACCAGCCATACCAGAAGCCCTCGTAGGATTTGAACAGCAGAACAGGAGCAGAGACTATAGTTTGAACTCACAGAGGTATTTCAGCTGTTGCACTGCGGCAAAATTTTCCAAAACTCAGTGACTAAGATAAGAAGGGATGTGCATCTGTGCATCTGAGTAAATATCTAAATATATAGCAAGATACAGAGAAGAAATTATCATGTGATATATTGAGGCAAATCATGCTCAGATAACATCAGAAGTAAAATCCATTCATAGACATCATGGTACTTTTACTGTGATCTCATGTGCACTTTAACCAAAGATACGTGCCTCCATCACCGTAGACCCTGGACAGTATCCTATGGATTATACATGCATACTCCCTGAAAGCTTCATGAATACCCACATTCACAAATGGCTAATTTTTCAAGATCTTCCCTTTACTTCAAATTATATTTATGTTGAAACTAATGAGTTCCTTGGCATAGCCTCAAATTTTAACCACAGTTTTCAACATTCACTAAAGTTTTATCTCTCCCTTGTCAGCAATATTTCATAAATAAAACACTTTATAACCTTAGGAGAATTTATAAGTATATGAAGAAAAGGAGAGAGAACACCAAGCTGCATTCAGATATGATAGGCGAACATCATTCACCATCATAGTAATTTAAAGCTCAGCTAAGGGTTTGTGCTGCAGCAAAGGAATAAATGGTCACTGTAACACTGATGGAGTATTGTGATTGTATGATTTTCTTTCTTCTAAATAATTGCACATAGAGTGTCTGGCAGAATTGTCTTACAGGAATATATGTTAAATTAATTATTAAAAAGTTAAAACTAAGATTGATTGAATTAACATAAAATTTCTTCTTTGAAACAGCAGTGATTGTTTCAAGATGATGTCTGTGAAGGTTATGTGTCTGAACACTGTAAATACACATAACATGAGAGTAATTTTCAAAACTTACCTGCCTTGGATGAGTCCATTTTATGAAATATGGTATAGCCATACCTTGCAAAGTATTTCTATCTATCTGATAGTCTACAATGCTTCTGATAATCTACAATAATTTCTGATACTCCTATCTTCTAGCTGTTCTACTCATATAATCTAGATACAGAATTTTCAAAAACAAGACCTCACTGAACGCCAGTATTCTGAAATCTGAATCTGACCTTGGGTATTCCCTCTGTCTAACATAGACAATCCAGACTTGAACTTCCACCCTCTGTGAGTGCAATCCTCCTTAGACACATTTAATAGGTGAGCAACTGCAAAAACCGCTAAGCTTTTCTGAATTTTAGTCTCCACCTCAGGAACTGGAAATAATAATGACATGATGGTAATAATAATAACACCCGTGAGTATCAAATACAAGCAATCTGAGACAGAAGGTGTCTGATGAGTTCGCTATTAATTACTACAATTTATCTTACTTCTATGTCTCAAAGCAAATTTCCCAACTCTAATCTTGCTTAATTTCTAGAGCATTTAATTGCTTTTCCTAGAGCATTTTCTGCTGACTGCTTTTTGAAGATCTTTCTTCCCTCAGTCTTTGGGTCATTATTGTGGTTGCTAAAGGCGTGGCTATCAGCCGATGGGCGTGATTGGATCTTGAGGGTTCTAACTTCCCCATTGCTGAATCTACAACTGGATGTCGCTGGGAGATGAGGGAATCTTAGAGGTAGGGCCACACCAAAGAAATTAGCACACGGGGGCCTGATCTTGAGAACCCAGGAAGGGGCCACCCCACCCTGCTGGGCTCTGCCCTTTCTCTGTGCTTCTTGGCTGTGGTGTGGTGAGCAGCTTTCCTGTGCCATGGCATCTGGAAGGAAGCGGAAGTCATGGAAGAAAGTCTACAGACCGTAAGGCATAGTGGATTTCCTCCCCTTTACGTTGCTTTTCTCAGGTATTTTGTCACTTTTTAAAAATCTCATGAAATCACATTCCTCATTCCTCTCCTATCTCATAAACCACTTTTCCCTAAATGTCTCAATCACTTCTGCCCTGCCAGAACCTTAAGTACAAGTATTCTCCTAAATTCTCTCTTGGGTTGGTGCTTATTTTATTATCTATCTAGACTTTTATTAATTAACTGTTAATGTTAGAATTGTAAACTGTGGGGCTGGGGATATAGCTCAGTGGAATAAGCGCTTGCCTAGCAAGAGCAGGGTCCTGAGTTCGATCCCCAGTACCACAAAAAAAAAAAAAAAAAAAGAATTGTAAACTGTAATTCAAACTTGTACCTCCAACCCATGGTTACAATGCCAATTCCTCTCTGATTCGCCAGTCAGTGTATTTCTTAGGACACTATTCTGAGGTAAAGCACAGCTAGGAATTCTAAGAAGGGTTCCCAAACTTCCGCTGGATTTTGTTGTATGACTAGAACCCATGAAGCCAGATGACACCAACGTTAGTGCATTAGGTGAATGTGTCCATCACAAACTCAGTGGACTCCAACAGCATTGGCAAGGTTGGAACTGGTATTTCCCTCAGTTCTTCCTAGCTATCCACTCCTCCTCCACTGCAGTTTTTCTACTTCAAAACCAGAGCTATATTTTCAATTCTACGTGATTTCCTAGCTCTCCTTAGATCAGCAAGGACCAAAGGAAAGTACAGCTGTTAAACAAATTTCCCTTTGCTTAGCCTGTGTCTCTAATTCCCTGATCTCATTTTTCATTAAACCAATTTTCTATTTTTACCATCTGTTTCCTATAAAAACATTTCTGGCTAGTTGAATTAGGTCCTGAAAATTAATACTCTGCTTTTTATGGTTTTTTTTTTAACTTACACTTACCTCTTAAAATTTGTTCAGATTATTTGCCTTTGAATCCTCCCCATTTCTCCCACCACTAAAGAGCTGTGGTTGTCTTTGAAGGTATCTCATTTTTCAAGGTTTCTTTGTGGGTCGTGGCAGAGTAAAATTGTATCTACAATTTTATCAGCAAGCACTAATGTGTTTTTACCTAAAATTCATTGACACCCTTTAAAATGTAAATATCTTTAACCTTATCATAATTTAAAACATATCTTTCTAATACTTATTCATATATTTATTCATTCAAAAACCATTGAATTAATAATGTATTATAAACTGTGTAAGTTCTTAGAAATACTTAAATGAACTACATATGAAAAGTATCTGAACAGGCATAGGTTCCTGAGAGTTAAATGAATATAAAATGGCATTATCTGATGAATAATATATTTGTCAATAGTAGGATTGTGTTGGTGATCAGAGGTAAGTATAACTAAAAGAGTGGGTAGGCAGAAATTATGCCCTAAAAGAGAAATTGTGCTTGACTGAGTTCTTCTATGTAGAACAACAGCAAAGTCAACTGAAGGTGAGAAAGCAACAGATTAAGTTTATGGGTACAATTTAGAGATACATAACACATGCTCACATTCAGCATAGGGAACTCGTACCTGTGCAAGTCCCTATCAGCTCCTCCTTTTCTCCAGTTCCCCTCCTCTTGGGTCAACCCCTCTTACCCTTCTTATTTACAAAGATTTGTTTTCTTTTTACCCTTTTATTCTCAATGTATTTCTTTCCCCTTTTCCCCCAGTTCCCCTTTTCTTTTGAAAAATGTCTTCCTTTTTCACAATAACTGTTCTATTTTGCTTATTTACACTTTCAGGTTCTCTCACTGGAGAAATAATGTGATAGGATGTCTGATTTATTTCTTTAAGACTATGGTCTCAAGGTCCAACCATTTAGCTATAAATGCCTCCAGTTTATCTTTCTTTATGGCTAATACTCTATTTTATTAAAAGCCCATATTTTTGGACCCATGTATTGGCTATTGGGCAATTTTGATGTTTCCAAGATTTACCATTACAAACTGTGCCACTATAAACATATATGGCTATGGCATGATGCTTTTAATTCTTTTGGGAAGATACCAAAAGGTGAATAGCTAGGTCCAATGGGCCCTCCAGTCCTAGTTTTTTGAGGAATCTCCATACTAATTTCTGCAATGGTTGTACCAGTCCACTTTCCTACCAACAGTGGAGAAGGGCTCCTTTGTCCCCCACAGCATTTGTTATTGGTTGATTTGTGAGGATAGCCATTCTTACTGGAGTGAGATGGAATTCAGTGCTGTTTTAATTTGTATCTCTCAAATGACCAATGATGCTGAATTTTTTTTCATATATTTATTTGTCTTTTTTACTTCTTCTGAGAAGTGTGTATATTCATCTCAGATGCCCAATTTGGGATTGGGTCTTTAAATTTGAAGGGTCTGATTGTTTTCATTTCTTTGTATGGTCTAGATATTACTCCTTTTCTGAGAAATAACTGGCTAAAACTTTTTTTCCACTCTGAGGTTGTCTTTTCACTCTGTTGGTTATTTCTTTTACTGTGCAAAAACATTTTAGTATGATGAGATCCAAGTTGCTGATTCTTTGTGATATCTCCCATGGAATAGGGATTTTGCTCATGAAGTCTTTGCCTACACCTGTGTCTTCAAGAGTTCTACCTATTCTCTCTTCCTGGCAATTTAGTACTTCAGTTTTAATATTCTAACTTTGATTCATTTTCATTTAATTTAATGTATGGTAATAGACATGAGTCTATTTTTAGTCTTTGGTATGTGAATAGCCATTTTTTCTGCACCATTCATTAAAAAGGCTATCTTCTTCCAGTGAACATGTTTTGTCCCCTTGTCAGAAGATAAGGTGGCTGAGTGTATTTGGAGATTTTTATGCATCATCTAATCTGTCCTATTAATCTACATGTCTTTTTTTTTATTTTTGCCAGTACCATGCTGTTTTTATCACAGTAACTCTGTAGTATAATTTCAAATTAAGGGTTTTGATGCCCCCTGCCTTGCCTTATTGCCTAGGAACTCTATTTTCTTCACTCTTCTAGGTCTTTTATTGTACCAAATGAATTTTAGGGGTGTTTCCTCTAGTTCCATGAGATATGCTAACAGTGTTTTGATTAAGATTGCTTTAAATCTGTATAACAATCTTGAGAGTATGGCCACTTTCACTGTGTTGGTTCTTCCTACCTAAGAGCAAGGGATATCTTTCCATTTTCTGACATCCTCTTTGGTTTCCTTTTTCAGAGTACTACAATTTTCAATATAGAGATATTTTACTTCCTTTCCTAGATTGATTCCTAAGTGTTTCATTTTTTGGTGCTACTATGAAAAGTGTGGTTTCCCTAATTTCTTTCTCAGTGAATTTGTTATTTGTGTACATAAATGCTATTGATTTTTGAGAGTTGACTTTGTATACAGCTACCCAGCTGAATCTGGTTACTAAATCAAGACATCTTTTGGTGGAGCTTTTGGGGTCTCATATATAGAGAATGATATAATTTGCAAATAATGATAATTTAACTTCTTCATTTCCCATATTTATTTCTTTTATTTCTCTCTCTATTCTAATTGTTTTGGCTAATGTTTCCAAAATGACATTGAATAAGACTGGTAAACACGAGCGTCCTTGTCTTCTTCATGATTTTAGAGTGAAAGCTCTCAGTTTTTGTCCATTTAGTGTGATGCTGGCTGTTACTTTGTCATCGATGGCTTTTAACAGATTGAGAAAAAGACCATATACTCCAATTTTCTGTAGATGTTTTGCCATGAATGAGGGTTGGACTTTGTCACATGCTTTTTTCTGCATCTATTGAGATGGTCATATGGTTTTTATCCTGTTTGAGGGGTGGATGACAAGATAAAATCACTACGATCTGCTCAGGCAAATGTCTTCCTGATCTATGATGCTGACAAGGTTATTAACACTGAAGTCAAATTTGTACTACTTGAACCGCAACACATCTTGGCATAGCTTCTGAGACCAGATGTGTGCTTTTAAACTAAGTTAAGAAAATACAATTTGTTTACCAAATGATTTTGACATACAATATTAAGAAAGTTAAATTACACTTTGATACGGTTTATATCTAGGCATCCCCAAAAGCTTTATGTACTCATAGATGATTGGGTGGATGATTGAAATATGGGTGTGAGATACTCCTCAGTGGGTCAGTCCACTGAGGAGTTTGTAGCTAAATGTGATGTTGGGCAGGGAAGCCTAGTTGGAGGAAGCAGATCACTGGGGACATGTCCTGGAAGGGTATATTTATCTCCCTCCTCCTTTAATTTCTATCTCTCTGCTTCCTGCTCACAATGAGCTTTCCTACCATATTCTTTCCTACCATATTCCTCTGCCATGCCATCCTACCTTGGAGCCCATCAACTCTGGACTGGAAATTCTACAAATTGTGAGTCAAAATAAATCTCTCCCCCTTTAAACGGTGGGTGTTGGGCATTGTGTCTCAGTGATGACAAAGTAACTAAGACATTCTCCTTACATAGCTCTAAAGTTTAATATGTGGATTAAGCAGCTCTGAGATATCAGATATGTCTCGCCAGGTGACCTGAGGTTTCACAGGGGGTAAAATGAAGCATGTAGAGTAAACCAAAAGAGAGTGGAGGACCTGACCACCTTCCAAATACATGTTTCAGTCTTTCTGATACTCAGCCATATTAGAATATGGCCCCAAAGTCCTTGGAGATGCTCCTTTGACCTTAAAATAAATTTCTAAAACAGAATAAATAAATAAATTTCTACTTTTTGGCTTAAGTAAAACTGAGCTGGTTTCATTACTAATATCGAATGAGAACCTATTAATCTTTGACATCAAAAAGTCTGAGTAAAATATTTCAAGTTGTCCGTATCCAACACAAGAATAACTGATTACAAAAGTAAGTAAAGCAGAATCAGAATCAGATCATAACCTAAAATACTACGTGAATATTTATTAAACCATAGTGAGGTAGATAGATAGATAGATGATAGATAAAATGAGATATGCCATAAAGAAGAATGCCAGTGAATAAATATAGGTACCCTTCAAGGACATAGCGATTGATTCCTCCCTCACTTCTGAGTGTGGGCCGACTTAGTAACTCAGTTCAGAGAACAAAATATGAAAAGGAAAAAGCAGCAACACTAAAACAAAGAAACCTGACAAATACTTCCTTAACTAGCTGGCCAATGCTAACTCCACTAGTGAAAAATGTTGATAGAATTTTCAACTTGATATTATGTAACTATAAGATCATTTCATATTTATGATATTCCTAATGGAGCCCTGTGCTCTCAATCTAATCATGAGAAAAAGCACCAAACACATTCAACTTGAGGCCTGTACCTCAAATATCTATTATTCCTCAACAAGGAAATACAAGACTCTATTATGTAGATAAGACGAAGAATTCATGGTGACTGGATGCCGTGCAGTCTTAGAACACAAAAGTGACTTTAATGAAAATATGTATGAAGTATAATTGCCGGTAAGGTACCAATGGTGCTCAGAATGGGGGAAAATGGGTGGGGACATATATAAACTCTCAGTCTCTGACAATTATCTGTAACTCTATTATTCAAAAATAGAAAAGGAAGCTGGGTATGGTGTCTCATGCCTGTAATCCTAGCGCCCTGTAGGCTGAAGCAGGTGGATCATTGCGAGTTCAAGGCCAGCCTGCACTACAAAGTGAGTACAAGCCCAGCCTGAATTGCATAGTGAGACCCTGTCTCAAAAAGACAATAAATAAATAAATATGTAGATAAAGTACAAGATTCACATAGAGGAGGCAAATACTGACATCAAAGAAGGTCAAATTTTATAAATTATCTTGGACATATAAGATAAGAGAGCTTATCAAAGAAGTGAAACTGCCAGACTTCTTTTTCAGAAATAGCACTGTGCTGTTTTTGCAGAAGACACAACGGAAAAGAGGTAACCTTCAGGAAACATACTTGCAGAGGCATTATAAAGTCCAGGTGAAATATTTCAAGGACCAAAACTAGAGATCCTTTGTTTATCTGGCACTATCCACTAAGATCAACTCAAATAAGTAACATTTAAGCCTCCAAACATATGTAACCAAGTCACAGAAACAATTTTTCAAAGGCCAGAGAGACACCCAACATGTTGGGACAGACCCTAGCTCTGAGATGGTATTGCTGGCCTGAGGTCATTAACAAGGTTTTATTTTTCTTTATTGATTTTGAAAAGCACCTCTATTCACCTTTAAATATTTTTCTCCTCTTCTTCTTTACACTATCCAGTCTCAAAGGTCCTTAGGGCTTTCTGCACATGCTTTCAAAATCAGCTTCTTTAATGTTTCTTCCACTTAGCATTTAAGATCTAATACTATTGCTGACTCTGATGTTCCCCAAAGTCTGAGCCATTGTTCCAGTTACCTTTCTCCTAGGATACGTTTAGAATAGCAACTGAGCACAATCTAGGAAGAGCAGACAGGAGCCCCAGTGTGAGACTAACAGACTCAGCCATGTTCCCAAACTCTGCCTTCTGTAGTTGGTTGCTAGGTGTTCTGATCAATATCTGAGTAATTAAAATTTCTCATGATCAAAGTTCTGACCTGGCTGGTGCCCCTGCTTATCAGTAAAAATGGCTTGATCTCCTTGTCAGTGGCTGCCTGAAGGTTTGTGCAGCAATATCTCTAAGACCCTGCCTCCCTCCCCTGTCCTTGACTTTGGTTTTGTATGTCCGCTGTGTCAGCCAGAGCCACATTATAAATGCCCTTGGTACATCAACTAATCCCCTACCAACACTCCCTCCTCTCCCTCTACTCTCCCGTTCCTCAAACATTTTCTTAACTAATATTTTCAGTCTTTTCATATTTTATTAAATCTGATTGGGGTTTGATTGATTTTCCTGCTTTTGAATCTTTAAAAACTCAGAATTTAAATTCAGTAACCTAATCTTGTGTGCTCAGTGTGTTGTTTCAAAGGAAAAAGTGCTCTTGGCTGTGCCCATTGAAATGATAACAGTCCAAGGAGCTGTCATCAGGTCAGCGTTCATCTTTCCACCTGAAAATAAACTAGGATGGCCTTAAATTGTCAAAATCTGTCCTGCTCTTTATTATGATTATTACATGTGCTTATTTTATGCTTACCCAACAAAGGCTGACTGAGCGATTCCTACCGCTACATATTGTAGAAGGTCTCCGGGAAAAGCAACAAGTAGAAGGATATCTCCTGTTATCATAGGTTTCACAATTTAATGCTGGAAAAGTTTTAGTTAAGAAAAGATTTGTTCACAGCTATATACTGATATATAATAACTGTCTGCCTAAGACAGAGTCTAGACACAGTTATAAATTAACCTCAGTTCTCCTCTGTGTTGAAGTTTAAGAAAGCCACTGCCATCTTGCCATCAAGCAAAAGCAACAGGTCACTCGAGAAGTGTCTGAGAGTCCCCGTTCTCTACATCTCAGGCACTCTGACCTCTTATCTGCACTCCAGTTTCTAGATTGGATTTTTGCACTTAAAATCCAAAATCATTTCTCTGCTAACTTCTCAACGCAAAGTGAGGAAGAGAGAGAGAGACGGAGAAAGACAGAAAGAGAGAGAGAGAGGGAGAGAGAGGAGGTAATAGAATGAGAATCCTTCAGTGGACCTTGCCATGAAAATACAGGCTGACCTAAATTTTTAATCAAAATAAGAATTGAGCTGGGTACAGCAGTATATGCCTATCATCCCAGCTACTCTGGAGGCTAAGGTAAAAGGAGTGTCACTACAGCACCAGGGTGAGCAGTTTTGTGTGGCTGTACTTTAAAACAAGAAATAAAGAGGCCGAGGACAGAGTTCAGTGGAAGAGTCCCTGTTTAGCATACACTAGTCCCTGGGTTCAATCACCAGGACCACTGGAAAAATAAATTGATTAATGTTGTTTTTAAATATACAACAAGTGAAGTGAATGACAGAGCAAAGAACAATTTAAAAAATTAGTGACTGTTTACTATGTTCAAAATACTGTTTTAAGTCTACCCTCCCTATTTCATTGCATTGTGTAGATTTTTTATTCAATAATAAATGTGAATAATAGTAAAATTGTTCAGCCTTTAACAATGTAAGCACTAAATGGTATTTGTAACATGTGAATCATCGGATTTTCCCTCAGGTCTATTAATGTGACACGGCAAAATTTACCAAAGGTATTTACTGAATGAATGAACTACAGTAGTTAATTTTTAAAAGCACAAAACTTAACTATTGAAATTTTCTGAGCTGTCTCCTCAGATCTTCTTGGAGTATTTTTTGTTTGTTCCTTGCTCTTTTATTTCAGTGTAATTGAGCAGGCATATCATTCCCCACGACTTTTCACTCTGCACGAAGTTGTACACTGAAGCACAATAAATAATATATAGCAGCGTAATCATATCAAAGCAGAGTATGCATCAAAGCCTAATATGATAGAGCTATTCAGAATTTTGCATAATCATATTAATCAAAGATAAAAGCCAAGGGATAATAAGTTTGGAAAGGAAAGAAGAAATGTGTTCACATATACTACATGATACCAATTATATGATTTCACCATTGAACCCAATAGGCTTTTATACATAGAACTAAATCATAGCATGCTGCATTTAGAGAAAAAATCCTTAGAAATTACATAAATCAATCCCACCCGATGACTATTAGAGAACTTAAGCATATTTCCCTCCCAAACAGATCATTTGAGTGGACACAAATCAGCCATTTGAGTGGCTACAAATCAGACTGGTTCTAAATGCGTTGTTCAAGGGCATTATGAGGATGAAGTTATGCTTATACCTTCACCACTTGCACAAGTCAAGAGTGTGCTTGCTATGACCTCAACACCATGGAAAACAGATTGAAAAACCCATCATAGAATGGCTAAAAGGAGTATGAACTTTTTTATGGCTTCCATTTATGTGATCCCCAAATCTTTATGTGGTCATAGGTGGGGCTTTTCAGGGATGGCTGGGTCTAGAGTGCATGATGCTGGGAATAAGGGTTTGTGGTCATTAATTAGTCCTCTGACTGGTTAGGTATAGTTCTGGGTGTGAATAATGGGAAGGCCCCCCTGGGGGTGAGCACTACCCACCCTAGGGGCATGTGCCCCAGATGGGCTGTAAGGGACAGAAAGAGAGCTCTGCCTTTGCTTACTGCTAGCTATTTTTGCTGCCTGCTGCCTTCCGCCTTCCATGCCATGAACTGCTCTTTCTCCTCTGCTATGCCACCCTGTCTTGGAGCCAATAGATCATGGACTGAAGCCTTGTCAAACTGTGAGCCAAAATAAACCATTCTTCCTTTAACTTTAGATGTTGGGTATTTTGTCTCAGCAATAAGAGAAGTAACTAAGGCAACTTTAAATAATAATACTCTTACAAACTACATGTATTTTACCTTTTCTGTCCAAGTAATTTTTTTGGTACTAGGAATCAAAGTCATGACCTCATTCATACCAGGCAGGCACTGTGCTCCTCAGCACTCTGTCCAAGTATTTTACAAGGCAACAACTTATCTAATCCTCACATTAACCCAATTATATGAGTAGCATTAACAGTAACATGTTAGAGATGAGTGAACAGAAATCAAATAACTTGTCTATAATCAAACCACTAGTAAGTAGCTACAGAGCATTTAGTAGATCATTAATGCCAAAACAGTGAAATCCACTTTATCATAGTTACATGTTTGTCAAACCCTAAGCTATAACTATATCTGTAATTTTTTTTCCTAGGGTCTAAATCTAGAGACCTGGGTCAGTTGCTCACTCCACTAGGATGACCTAGTTACTTCTGCTCAGCATACATAAAGTCAAACTTCTCCTCTCCCTCTTGTGTGGCCAACCTCGGTGAATGACACCACCAAGGCAAGCTAGACCTTTTTCTAACATGCTCATCAAAACTCTTCCAGCCTCCTCCCATTACCTAGTTTCAAAGCCACTTCTGTATTTGTAGAGATTTGTAATGGCAGCACCTCACTTCTCTGTACTAAAATACCACTCAAGCTCAAAATATGAGAGAAATATTCAAAACCTCCCACTTCTTATCCCTCTCCTCACCTTTGGCCTAACTCCCACGTCATTAAATCCACTCTCTACACACCCTTTCAGTCAGTCCACTGTCCCTCCTTCTCATAGCCATGTTCAGCTCACAGTGCATTGTGGCTGCTGCTTCCTACTGCTGCCGTAACAAGTTGCCACAAACGTAATGGCTGAAAAGAATATAAATTTATTTTATGACTTCATAGGTCATAAATCAGGCCATGGGTGGCACTGAACTAAAACCAAGGGATTGAGGCTGTGCTCTTCTCTTTAGTTTCTGTGTTTTCACTGTGTCCACCTTCCAGAGCGACCCACATACCTTAGTTGTGACCCCACAGCGCAAATGCCCACAAAAGCAGGTAGAAAATTGCAGCATAAAATTGAGTTGGTAGATCCTCTGCTTTAAAAATGTGACATTTTCTGTAGAAGTCAAACCAGACACACATTCATAACATATTTTAAATATCCAAAACTCAACTAAAAATTACTCAGCATTTGAAGAACTTATAAAGGATGAACTTGCACTCCAAAAAGCAATCAACAGATGTCAAGGCCAAGACAACACAGATGTTTGCAATTGTCATCAGAATTTAACTAAGCTATCAGGAAAATATGCAGATGAGCAATTGCAAACATTCTTAAAATAAACACTGAAATAGAATATTTCAGCAAATTAAAATATATAAAGAATATCAAAATGAAAATTAGAGACCTAAATATTACATTTATCTAAATCTAGAGGAAAATGCAAAGACTCACTGTATGAATTCAATGGATAAATGGAAATGACAGTAAAAAGTCAGGACATTTACTATAAATCAATAGAAAGTATGTAATATAATCAACAAGGAAAGGTTAAAAGTGTAAACATGACCTCTGGAGTTTCAGAGAGCTAAAAAATAAGTGAATATTTGTGTTACTAGAGATCAAGGAAGAGAGAAGAAAGAAGATAAAACAGGGAAATTATTTGAAGAAGTAATGGCTGAACACTTCCCAAGAAATTGAATAAACATGTAATATATATTTGAAGGAAGAAAGTACGGAAGGCAGAGACAAAAAATCCATAAAAAGCTCTTTATTATAGGAGTCAGACGATTATGTACAGAAGGAATAATTGTTTTCAAATGTCAACAATAAGCAATAAAACTAGAGAAAAAAATTTAGTATGGAATGGTCATTTACATACTATTGAAATATGTCTTAATGTTTGTAACTTTTAATTACAAAGAAAATAAAGCAAACTTTATAGTTGAGAATTCTGATAGATGTCACTTCATTTAGCTGGTTAGTATTAGCATCACCATAATTTAATCAGCTGACATTCTCTACCTTCTGATAGGCTGGCCAACATTGACACAATGCCATGCCGTTGACATTGCTATTCAGAATATATACTCTGAATCTAAACAGAGCAAAATTTCACATGCATTCAGATTTAGAACATCTTTAAAAAATAAGTGGCCTGTGCTCTTCAAAAATGTCAAGATCAAGAAAGACAAAATTTGTGGAAATGTTTCAGGTTAAAGGAAACAGTGGAGATAGGGTAACTTAGCAGAATGCACACAGGACTGTGCCTTGCACTGGGAAAAATCAAAACCATGAAGAATGTTAATGAGAGAATTGATGGAATTCGAATTTATAGCAATGATTGCATAATAGTATTCTATTATTTTTACACTTCCTGATTTCAACAAACCTAGCTTCTACTTACATGTAGGAAGTGTATGCTAAATATGTAGAGCTAACGGGATGTGATAGTTCTCAACTTACTGTGAAACCATTCAGAAAACACAGCATGTGCATGCATGTGTATGTGTGGGTGGGTGGGTGTACACATGTGTGAGTGACAGTGTATTCCCTGAAAGAAGAGCAGAAATATTTATTATATCCAACCATCTCTTGAATAACAAAGATTATAAAGAAAAGGAATTTAGTGGAGAAAACTGAAATCCAGAAGGCCAGAATACATTTAGTTCATCTACTTATTAGCTTTATAGGAAAGTAATTTAACCTTTCAAAGACTCACTAGTTTCATTGTAAAGTTACATGTAGGTTGTTTGTGAGAAACAAAAAAACTGTAAATTTGTCACAAAATTGATAAGTAATACATTTGAATTGAATAAGTTACAGCTCTGTAAGGATGAGCAGATTTTGTTCATAAGGCCTGGACAAATTTGCACCAGTCATGAAGGAAGACTCCCTTTACCCTGGAGAGGACAATTTACTAAGTACTTAAATAGCAAGAACACAGGAAATAATGAAGATTGCTGATACTTTATGAATGCAGTTATTTCTAGGTAGACTTCTTCTGGAAAATATGTATTTGTCTCTGCCCTCTCCTAAACCCACATTAAAATGAGGGTACAGAACATTTTTATTGTATATTTTTCACAGATATAATAATTGTAGATACTTATGGATTCACTATTCAGGGTACAGACATATGTAATTCATTTATCACGTTAAACATGTAGCATTTTGTGAATGAGAACATTGAGAATCCTCTCTTCTAGCTATTTTAATTTGTACAATACAATATTGTTAACTATAATCATCCTCCTAGATAATAGCATATCAGAATTTATTCTTTCTGTTGAGCTGCCTCTCTGAGCCTATTAGTCAATGTCTCTCCTTCACCCCCACCACTGCTCTCCCCATTTCTTATTTCTATGGACTAGACTTTTCTTCAAACACACAAATGGATGAGACCATGGGGCATTTATCTGTCTGTGCCCAGCTTATTTTACCTAATGTTATGATCACCAGTTCTGTCTATGCTGCTGCAAATGACAGGATTTCATTTAATTCTATTGTTGAAATAATACTCCTTTATGAGGGTGTGTATGTGTGCATGTGTTTGCATGCAGTGTTTATCCATTCATTACCAGTGAAAACATAGTTTGATTCCAAGGCTTGATCATTATGCATAATGCTATTATAAACATGGAACAGCAGTTATCTTTTCAAAATAATGATTTTATAACCTTTGGGTATATACCCAGCAGTGGAATAGAGAACATATGGCCAATAAAATGTCGGCATGTGAAAATTAAGTAAACCAGGTAACATGGAAAGCACACCTAAGAAAGGCAGATTCTAAGTTCAATGGAGGTGAAACTTAGAAGCCAGTTAATTTTCTTTTCAAAAATCCCCAAATGTTCAACAATTAGTGTTTTTATTATCTCAGGAAATGGATATCAAAATGGTGTTAAAATCAGCAGAATTTCCTGAAAATGTATTTAAAAGTTTGACTCCAGATCCTCTATTTGCTCTGTGCAGTTGGACAACTATCTAGTCCCATTGCAAGAGCAAACCTGGGATTTTTTTGAAAATGTAAAATAAAGCCTCCAGACTGGAAGAGGCCATCATAGTTGAGTCTTGATTTCAGTAAAGAAGACTAGTGAGATTCTGATAGCTACGGCTTCTCCCCTCAGTCAGCTCCTAGGTTTCTGAAAGCCAAAATGATAATGTATAGTCAAGAATAAATTTCATTAGCACATGGGACATCCCCATGGAGTGTTTGACATCAGGGAATCCCCAGAAAATCAGGACACACAAGCCATTTTGCTATGAAGCTCAGACTGTCATGTGTTACCCTTTCAGAAGAAGAGTTAGCCATGTTTTGATGTTCCAAATTCTAGGCATTCTTGTGTCTCAGTGCAAAAAGCATATCTTAGCTCTCCCAAGAAATCTTTCCCAAAATACCCCTAAAAGTACACCTGTAGAGTAAGAAACTGATCATACATTTTACAGCCCTTCCCATTGTCTCTGAGTGGTATTTTTGAAGGGCTCTTCATTTTGTTTGTAAGGAAAATAAATAAACATACAGAAAACTCTCCATCCTATGTATATGCTCGCATTTATAATCTTTTGTATGACCTCATCGGGATGCTGTGGGAGAAAGTTATAAACTCTGATTCTATATGCTTAAAAATTTCAAAGAGGTACATCGACAATTTATTTGTTTATTTTTATTTATTTATTTTGGTATCAGGAATCAAACTCAGGACCTCACGCTTGCCAAGAAGGCACTGTGCCACTGAGCTATATCCCTGGCCCCTAAATCTGCAGTATAAATAACAAATTTCAAACATGGAAGTACACATTACCTTAATATATTTAATTTTATGCATTTAAGATACACATGATGCTTATAGCTGAAGGGAAATGATTACTACAGTCAAGTAAATTAACACACCTGTCATCCCACATAGTTAACCCTTGTTGTGCAAAAAGCAACTAAAACCTGCTTTCCATACGGATTTCCAGAATAAAATGTTATTAGCTCTAATTTTCATACTATACATTCGACCTCTAGATTTATTCATTCTACGTAACTTCAACTTTGTACCATTTGACCTACATCTTTGCATTTTTTCTATCTCACCTCTCAGTTGTTGGATGAATTTTAAAAATATATTCAATTACATGATAGCTACACTAAGTTCACATTAGCACTTGGGATATACATAGGCTAAAGTTAAAAGATAGAAACAGACATGCTGTGCAAACAAAAGAGAACAAGGATGTTTTTACTTGGATTATAATAACAATTCAAAATTGTCATAAAAGACAAAGAAGGACATTATGTAATGACAAAATGGGTCAGTTAAAGGGAATAAAGGAGTATCTATGCATGCCACACTGGAACACCTTAGTAAATAAAGCAAATATTATTAATCTGAAAGAAGTAGAAAATAATCCAATAGTAGAAGACATTAATACTCTTCTTCCAATGATGGAAAAATAATCCAGAAAAATAAGTCAACAAGAAAATATTGAATTTCAACTACACTTTAGATGAAAATGAGATAATATACATTCACAAAACACTCCCACCCCAAAAGTGCAGATTGCATATTCTTTTCCAGTAGACATGAAACATTCCATAAAGCGGGTTGTATTTCAGGATACAAAACAAATTTTACAAAGCTAAATCATGTCAAGTGTCTTTTCTGACTAAAACAGTATGAAATTAGAAATCAATAATGAGGAAAAGTGGGAAACTCACAAGGTACGTGGAAATTAAACTACACATTCCTGAACAACCAATAGGTCAAATAGAGTCAAAAGAGTCATTTAAAATATCTGTAAAAATAACAAACCAGAACAGAAATACATGTCAAAACTTGAAGCAAATGATATTCCAACAGTGAATATCATAGTTATAAATATGTTTTTTAAAAGAAAAATGATCTCAAATTAGTATCTTATCATAACACTTTAAGGAACTAGGCCAAGAATTACAAACTAAATTAGCGGAAGGAAGGAAATTATAATATTAGTAAATCCAATAGCAACTAGAAAAAAATGCAAAATCAATAAAACTAAAAGTTATATTTTGGGAAACAAAATTGAAAATCTCCTAGCTAGACTAAGAACAAAGAGAAAAAACTCAAATAAAGCTCTATATCACAGTAGAAATAATACAGAGCACTTCAGATGTAGCATGGATCATGAGGGTCTAATGTCAATGGCTGTATGCCAACAAATTAGACAACCTGGAGAAAATGTATACATTTCCAGAAGCACACAACTTTCAAGATTGACTCAAAGAAATAAGATTTCTGGACAGACCAGTAACAAATAAAAACAATGAAGAAATAGTTAATACCCCTCAAAAGAGCAAGATAGTAAAGTGTGCCCTCCTCCCCACAGCAGAACCATTAATTTGAACACCTTTCCACAAAGTAACTTTACAAGAGGTAAAGACACCAGGTAGAGATCACAGGACTTGTAAATAGCACCAAAAGGATGCATTGAAGAGGATAGGAGGGGAAGTTTTCCATTACTGTGTCATTGTGCCAAGCCCAGGTACCACAGCGTGGAGAGAGATACTCTCAGCTTGAGGGCAGGAGTGGGACCAGGCTTTGTGTCACACGCCAAACCTGAGCCTGTGTCAGTAACTCATATACGTATGTACACACACGCAAGATAGTCAAGCACAAGCACAAGATAGTCACATCATTAGCCATTTTAAAATGTCAATTAAAGCCACAATAAAATACCAACAAACACTAGGATGGCTGAAATATTAAGAGGAAACCCTAAATGATAGCAATAACGTGGAGAGGCTACATCACTCATATATTGCTCGTGGGGATGTAAATGATACAAACACTTTGGGAAACAGTCTGGCAGTTTATTAAAAACTAAACTTGAAACTACACACGGCCTAGTAATTGCTTTCTTGGGCATTTATTACAAAGAACTGAAGTCTTACATTCACACAGAAAGATCTGCACCCAAATATTTATAAAAGATTGATTTATAATAGCCGACAGCTGAATCAACTCAGATGTCCGTCAACAGGCAAATGGTTGTTAGCCGCTGTATATTCATACTGCAAATACTACGCAGCAGTGTAAGATGAACGATGGATGTGCAAAACAAAGTATACCAAAGTTCAAAGAATTATACCAAGTCCAAAAGCCAATTCCCAGAAAAATACCCAGAAGGGAAATAGCCGGGGTAAGGGGAATCTCTACTCTTACTTTTGTGAGGAATCTCCACACTGGTTTCCACAGTGGTTGCACCAGTGTACACTCCCACCAGCAGTGGAGAAGGGTTGCTTGTCCCCCACAGCCCCTCTAGGATTTGTTACTAGTTTCTTAAAGACAGTCATTATTTCTGCAGTGGGATCGAATCTCAGTGTTGCTTCACTTTGCATTTCTCAAATGACCAATGATGTTGAACATGTTTTTGTGTGTGTATTTGTATTTCTTCATCTGAGAAGTGTGTGTTCATCTCAGATCCCCATTTTTGGACCGAGTCTTAGAATTTGGAGGGGCTGACTTTTTAAATTATTTATATGTTCAAGATAGAAGTACTTTGTCTGAGGTACAGTTGACTAAAATTTTTTCCCAATTTTTAGATTTTTACGCAGTTGGTGATTGAAAACATCATACCACAGCAATATACGGGCACCCATGCTTATAGCAGATCAATTTGTCATAACTAAATCTTGGAAACAACACAAATGCCCATCAGTGGAGCAATGGAAAGACAGGATATTTTTATACAATGGAGTGTTACTCAGCTATAAAAAAGATAACCTGGAGGCTTTTATAGGTAAATGGATGCAAGTAGAGACCATACTCACAAGTGAAATAAATCAGACCACATGTGTAAATATCATAATGTTGCTCTAGTGTAAGAACCTGAAAGAGTAAATAAACCCAAAAGGTATGACATATATTGTGAAAGAGAAAGAAAGTGCTCAAAGGAAAAGAACAAGTGGGAAAAAGGGAAGGAGAAAAGAAAGATCTGAGGGTCAGTGGAACAGACTGGAAGATGCAGGGACAACCACAAACACACTCAGCCACCTTGTCTTTGACAAAGGGGCCAAACATGTTCACTGAAAGAAAGATAGTCTCTTTAATAAATGCTGTTGGAAAAACTGGCTTTCCACATGCTGAAGACTAAAACTAGACCCATGTCTATTACCATGCATTAAAGTCAAAATGGATCAAAGATCTACATATTAACACAGAAACACTAAGTCTACTAGGAGAGAAAGTATGTAGAAATCTTGAAGACATAGGAGTAGGCAGAGAGTTCATGAACAAAAACCAAACTTCATAGAATATACTGCAAAGAATCAAATGGGATCTCATCTTAATGAAAAATTTTTGCATATCAAAGGAAATCATCAGCAGGGTAAAAAGAAAATCAATGAATTGGTAAAAACTTTTCACCAACTGTCCCTCAGACAAAGGACTTCTATGTAGAACATATAAAAAATTTTAAGACAATCAGGCCCCCCAAATTCAAAGATCCAGTCCAAAAGTGGGCATGTGAAATGAACACACCCTTCTCAGATGAAGAAATACAAATGGTAAATAAATATATGAAAAAGTGTTCAACATCAGTGGTCATTTGAGAAATGCCAAGTGAAGCAACACTGACATTCCATCTCACCACAGAAAAAATATCTATCATTAAATCAACCAAAAACAAGTTCTGGAGGGGCTGTGGGGAAAATGGAAGTCTTCTCCACTGCTGTTGGGAGTGTAAACTGGTGAAACCACTGTGGCAATCAGTGTGGAGATCCCTTACAAAACTAAGATTAGAGGTCCCACTCCAGCCAGCTATTCTTTTTCTGGGTATTTTTCCAGAACTCAAAACATCATACCACAACAATGTATGTGCACGCATGTTTAGAGCAGTGCAGCTTGTCATAGCTAAATCTCGGAAATAACCCAAGTGCCCATCAGTGGAACAATGGATAAAAAAAGACGTGGTGTATCTATAAAACGGAGTATTACTCAGCCATAAAAAGATAGAGGTTTTTGTAGGCAAATGGATGCAAATACAGACTATACTCATTAAGTGAAATAAATCAGACCCATGTGTGTGAACATCATATTGTCTTCCTTGTGTAAGAAACTGAAAGAGCAAATAAAATCTGAAAGGTACGATACATATTGTGAAAGGAAAAGAAATTGTTCAAAGGGAAGGAACTGGGATGAGGGAAAGGAGAAAAGAAAGAAAGGAGGAAAAGGGAAAATACATACAAGTGTAGCTGGGATAATTGTATTACTGATGTCTATTGGTTTGTTGAAAGGAACAGTTAATGGTTAATTGTTTTTCTTAACCAATTTTTCCTGCTTTTACTTGGTAATCAGAACAAATAATTTGAAGATAACAATATTCAATATTAGAATCCTTGCTGAATGCCTACCATCTTCTTTAGTGATGCTCTGCGTCATTTCTAATGTTTTCTATTAATTTTTATTTTCTTTAATACTTTGATCAATCTTGTATTCTTATATCTGTTCATCTGAGAAACTTTGTTGAAGATAGCAATATGTAACATAAAAACCGTTGTTAATTCCTATCATCTTGTTTTGAAATTCTGTATTATTTGTATTGTTCTGTGTGTGTGTGCTGTTTTGTTTGCGTCTTTGTTGTTATTTTGTTACTGGTTTTTTCTCTTTAAAAAAAGCCACTTCCCAGGGTCACTTCCTGTCTGTGTAGAAAATAGATAGCGGAGCTGTGAGGGTCACAGGAAAGTGGAGGTTGGTGTAAAACAACGGTGATGAGGAGCCTTGTACTGATGGGAAAATCTGTGTCTTGAGGTGTCTGCACCGTGTGCTACTTGTCATCTTGGGCAACAGCTTTGCAGTGCTTCCACCGGAGGGAACTAAGAGAGTCCACGTGATCTCTGCACTATGTCTTACAATTGACAGAGTGTCAAAATATGACTATGGCTGTGTCAAAATAAAAGATTTCATTTTTTTAACACAGTATATAACCTTATAATGATAAAGTCAACATAAAGCAACAAATGTAAAGATACAAAAGAACTAGGAAAGTCTACCACTGCATAAACCTAGTGTGTATGATACAGGAGTCCATAGGAAGGGAGAGGATAGTTAGGGAAGACCTCAGAGAGTAAGTTCATTTCCTCTGCTCCTTAAAGAAAGGAAGTAACCTGGAAAGCTGTGAGGCGAGAATTTTTATGCGAAGGCAAATTAAACAACCTGGTTTTGTTTGTTTGCTTACTTGCTTTTCATAACATGCCAAAATTAAACTTCTGCCTACTGTGCCTCTTTGTCCTCTATATATTGAAACTTGATCCTTGGTCATATCTTTTGCAATCTCCTTTAGATTCTTTCTGAAAAACCTAAGTCCTAGCTACTTCTTCCAAGAGCAGCTGGGTTTAGGTCTCTCATATGCTCTATTGCTGAATTTCTCTAATGAAGATATTTTAACCCCTTAACTCTTATTGGTAATGTCATTTGTGTAATTATCCCGGTTTTTGTAAATGGTGTAAATATTATGGAAGCTCTGAGAGCACACACTTTTGCAAAATTTATTCAGAGAATACACTGTAAATAGAGTTATCACAACAAGGGGAACAGCCTCTGTGTAAACACCTAATGGTTATTTGTGCAGCATTACTAAGTAATTCAAGGCAATCCCCTTTACATTTCCAAAGTGCAATTCTAGGGAAAGCTTTCACTGGGGTAGATTTATCTGTTCCTCTCAGAGACGTCCAACAGTGAGCCATGTTTTTTTGTTTTGCTTTTCCCTTTAGAATGTTGTTTATAATAGGAACAGGGCTCTTCTCAGAAATCTGGGAATAAAGAGGAGACGTGTCTCTGTGGCTCAGTTTTCATTATTTGTGTGCAGACAACCTATAATTCAGACTATTTGACATGGACTAAGAGAGTTAAACAAGAGATAAAAATGAGCCAATTAAGTCAATATATACTATACTTAAGTGTTTAGTAAATAAGTTAAAAATAAATATTGTAGCGCAACCAGAATGAATTTTTTAAAATGAAAAATTAAGCTTGTTCTCCCATTTACTATCTTGTGTTCACAAATCATGCAGTTATTCTAATCCAGCTTCTCATCTAGAATATTGGAATAATTTCCTTATATAGTCGTAGGGAGGAATAGGTACAATCGGTGTATTAAGTTGCCAGGACAAAGTAATTTCTCAATAAATGTTGCATTTCCCCTTACACTGCACATTTAGCCTAATTCAATAAATGTGTATCTAATCACTATTTCTTGTAAGTTAAAATATTCCAGGCTTTATTAGTTATAAGAATTAAAATGTTATAACATGAAAATGTCATAAGAATTATAATAGTTTCAAAATGTTTGAAAAAATGATACATTTCTATACCTACAGCTCTACATAATGGATACTATAAGTTAGTTCTTTCTGCACTTATCTCAACCTCCTAGCTTACATTCATGTCTTATGGAAACTGAGGGGCAAAACCACACATCTCAGACCTGTTGCACCACACTGCTGGAGATGACTTATTTTCTTCCTTAATTTCATTTTTACTTTTATTTAACATGCAATACTACCATACATGTTTATTGACTGTGCTATATTTTAATTCATTTATACAACATGCAAGGATCAAAGGCAAATCACAGTATCAGCACTTTCTCTTTAGTATTTCTTTGGGTTTGCAGCCTTCACTTTTATCTTTTAATTATTTATAAGATACAAAATAGGTTTATGTGCATTATAGAGACTGCACTATGTTACAATACACTAGAACATATCCCACCTATCTAGCTGCATTTGGGCACCTGTTAGCTTGTACTGTCCATCTGTCCTAACTTTCAAAACTGTAGTAATCACTACTCTACTCCCTTCTGTCAGAGCTCATAGCTTCCACAGGTGAGAGAAAACGTGCGATCTTTGTGTTTTTGTATCTGACTTGCTTCACTTAATATAATGTCCTCTAGTTTCGTCTATTTTGGTATAAATGTCCATAGCTTGTTCCTTTCTTAATGGCTGGATAAATATTCCATGGTGCTATATACCACACCTTCTCTATCCATTCATATGTTGATGACCTCCACAGATGATTCTGTATTTTGGCTGCTGTGAAGTGTCTGGTAAAGACAGACATCCACATGTCTCTTTCATATGCAGTTTGGATGAGAAAATAACCACGGTGAAAGGATTACTTGCTGGTGCTCCTGGCACAGGCTGTTTGGGCAAGTACATGGAGAAAAATACTGGATATATTTAGTGTGGACGGAGTAAATTTGTAAAACTTTTTCTATCATAAGCGTGTGTGTAGGCAGTGACAGTGCGGGTTTTATTAAGAACAGTCCCAGGGTGCGGTTGCTTGCCTTCCCCCGCCATCTGTGTTTGACTGCATTGGTCCTAGTGGCTTATTTCTCTGGCCAATTTTCAGATTCTGTAAGCTGTTTCTTAATACTAGACCCAGTGATCTCTGTCATCTTTTCATAGAAACCTTCACAGATACAAAATGATGCGTTCTATTTGGGATGTTCTTGTTTTTGCAGTATTTTTCTTTAAAACCATGCAGGAATAACCTGTGCACAGCTCCTGAGCACAGGAAGCGAATAAGAATTCCTGTGCAAGTCTGTGCTGTTTTCCTAGATAGTCAATGCTATGTAGCGTAAAGTGATTAAGTGAGTCACCAAGGCCAAACAATGTTCACTTGTGAAAAGCAGAAAATTGCCCGGCGGAGTGTGTTCAGAGTACAGGCAGGAGGAAGTAGTTGTTACCACCAAAAGAGGTTTAAAATACGTGCCTCTGAATGTTCTACACTTCAGGATGAGATTACAACTGAGAAAATCATAGCTAGACAGAATTAGACGTAGAGAAAGGGAACAGGTAGTCAGTTCCATTGCACTCACTGGCTGTTTAGACTTGGGAAAGACAAAGTGAGCTTCTGTACCCAATTCCATCATCTGGAAAGTAATGAAAATGATTAGGTCTGTCACCTATTAAAATTGTAGGATGCATGAAGTACTTTTACAAAGCCTATTACATTCACTGTCACCTCCACTATCACAAATATCATTATTTTTATCGTGAGCACAGTATAGTTTTTGTCCAGCAGTCTTTCAATATACCCTAGATATATATAGTAAGCAAAACATCAGTCACATATTTAGTAATTCCAAAAATTATATTTAGTTTTGTCAGTGGAGATTGACGGAGGTCTCACACATCCTAGAGTCATCCCATACCACTCACTTACACCCCAAAACTCAAAAATTCTTATCTTTTTTGCACTCTTTGTTATAAATCTGAGTGCTTTAATACGTAGACAAGACTTTTATTGCGCTTCTAGTATCCAAAATAGGCAAGCAGATAGAGAGTGCTTCTTTTAAACACTTTCTTAACTAAAGCTAGTCTCTGCCTGTGGTGAGTTACCGTATCCATTCTTCTGAGGACTGACTAGTAGAGCAGTGCTTTTCAACTGGGTGTGGTCTTGTACCACTGGAATCATTTGACAATGTCCGAGAACTTTTTAGGTTTTCAACTCATGAACATTTAAGCTATAGGACAGAGACGTTGCTAAATGTCACACAATGCAAAGGACATCTCTTCACAGCAAAGACTTATTCAGCCCCAAAAGGCCAATAGCATTGATGTTGAGAAATCTTGCAGGAGAGTAGTTAGTAAGATCAGGTTCTGGAATCAGCCTGCCCAAACAACAATGTAACACTTACTAGCTGGGTAAATTTGGGCTACTTATTTAACTTCTATAGTTTAATTATCTGTAAAATGAGAATAATAATATCACCTCTCTAAAAAACTGTATGAGAAATGAGACCATTTATGAAAGTTACCAGCATATAGTTATCACTTAACAAGCTTAGTTACTCATATTATTTCACATACATTATCTCATAAATTCTGGCAAACAGTGAAATCGGTATCTTTATCCCTGTTTTATTAATTAGTTGCCAAGCAAGTTTACATTATTTTCACAAAGTTACCCAGATAATAAGAGAGAGTATAGAACTTAAATTCAGGTTGCTAAATACTTTATGCACTCTAACTAAATATAAATAATTATGAAATGGATTAAATACCTTGAAATGGGTTAAATCTAGACCTGATATCCTCCTTCAGATATTAAAATGAGAAGATAGTATTGATTTGAAATTTTTCAACAAAGGTTTATTTATGGATTGTCTGTACCCAAGAACCTCTGCACACAATGTCAACCCTACATTTTTCCTAAAATGGTTTCAGGAAATAACAATCATGGATCCAATATCTGCTAAGTAGTTATTAAGCACCTGTAGGAAGTACAATAAGGAAATGGTCAAATCAATTCATTTCAATTCAGTTATTTATTTTACCAAATAAGTAGAAAATAAAAGACTTACAGTTGCTACTGATAATTACACAAAGATGAGTAACATGTCACAGATTTAATTGTTCTTTAAATGTCAACTGAATATGTGCAATTGTGAAGGAAGAGGAAAAAATGAATCATGTACCTAATGCTGGACATTTATTTCTCAAGATTTTTAAAGGAACAATATTGACATAGGAAAATGTGAAGTGTGATTTGCTCATGTACTTAGTATACAAACAATGAAAACACAATCCTTGAAGGTCTCTGGCTATTTTATTTACTGGTCTATCCCAAATGCCCATAACAGTGCCATCAAAGTAGTGAGTGCTCAGTAGATCATTGCTAACTAAATGAATTAATGAATATAGTCATATATCTTTTATTTCCCAAATGACTTACTAATTTGTTCCCGCCCTAGTGTCCACAGGGTTATTAACTCACTCTCAATCACTTGTTCTTTCAAACTGCCCAAGAATTTAGCCAGAATCCAACAATCGAGCAGTCAAAAAAAGCAGTAGGATCAGTCCCGCCCACCTCCCCAATCTTGTCTCTCATGTCGTTGAAAAGAACTCTTCACGACTCCTAACAATCCTCTGCGGCTGTAACCTGCTGCTAACACCACTCCCTATACACCTGTGGGCGCCAAATCAAACCCTTCCTCATTCTGTACTCTGATTCTCAATAACTGGTCCCTCAGTCCAGACCCTTGCCAATTGTCATGGGATAAAAAGCTAAAAATGTACAGTGTCATTGAAAGCTGCAATACATGTTTAAATTTTTAAAAAATATATTACTGGTAAAGACACATTGTCAGTTATCCATTTCAAAAGACTGTCCCTTGCTTAAAACACTCATGATCCCATCATCCTTGGCCACTTTCTAAAGCAGCTCTGGAAGGCCTCTTTCATGAGTTTATTTAGTGCATTGTCGTGGCTGCCTCGATGACCTCAATCAATTCAAAACACTCACTTTCTATGGATTTTCACCTTGGGGAAGAGTCAGGAGTCGCAGGGTGCCACATCTGGTGGCAAGGAAGAACAAGGACACCATTTTATAGCCTGCCTTTCTGTGCAACGGCGCTCAGCGGCAGCATTTACCGTTGTTTTTGATAATGCCTCAGGAAAGAGGACCTCCAGAGTTGCCTCAAAACATGCCAACAAAAATAAGATGAATGTGTTCAAAGTGAAGGGGAATATCTTGAGGAGAATTGATGATAAAATTTTAGCTACACATATTTTCTCATTTTGTTTGCGGTATTCAACATTTAACGTTGCTCGGGTAGGTGGTTCTCTTTCTTGTGAGAGTACTAGGAATACTGCATTTTCAAAGCTCTCTCATACAGATTAACTTGAATAATTTACACTAAGACTCTAAACTTGGAAAAGGTACCTAATTTATCAGTCTTATCTCTCACCTCTGCTCAAGCAGGGGCACTGTAAGAGGGAGAGCATACTCTGAATATGACCGTTCTCAACTTTCATCAGTAGTTGTTGACTCTAAATCTGAACGCTCATCCCCTTCACTGAGAGAGCTGATTCTTTAATTGGCCAGGCTCCTGTTGTCCTTACAGTGCTCCTTTTCCTGTACCACATTTGTTTGTCATTCATGTAGCATGGAGTGACTGACCCCCCAATAGCTGGTCAATATCAGGTAGCATCTCCAAATGCAAATGTGGACAGACAGCAAGCAGGTATGACCCGTAAAAGGCATTCCTAATTTTCAAAGCAAAACGGAGATTAAATTGTCTTAATTTGTACTCATTTTATTTTTAAGACTGATGATCATTTTCTAAGACTTCTCTAACAATTTGAACTTTCTGTTTGGGGAATTATTAGGGTGAGCTCTTTAAGTAGAGAGGAAGTCCAGACTTTAATAACAGTCTGGAGCCCGGAGGTCAGCAGGGGCGACCCCATGGACTTGACCCGGGGGAAACGCTGCATGGAGGCAGAGCCTGGCGGTTCCTTGGGTAACCCTGCCTACTCAACCGGACCCCCGAGGGCCTTGAGGGCTTGTCAGTGGGGCTTGACCATAGTGAACCTGGCCCCCTGCCTATCTACCGTCTTTGAGGATGGGGGCTTTTCCACCTCCTGCCATAGCAATTTGTGTACACCCATGTTTGTTACAGCATAATTTGAAGCAGCCATATCTCTTCCCATTGTGAGAGCTCGAGGGAGTAAATAAACCAAAAAATTCAGTTATTATCAGAGGGAAGATGATTGATTGGCTGGTAGAACAATGGAGATGAGAGTGGAGAAAATTGATTGATTGAAAGAGCCATCGTCTGTGTAACTGAGTAACAAATGCAAAGATACCATTATGTAATACAGCATCCAGTGTTAATTCCCTACTATCTTCTCTATAATTTTGTATTTCCTTTATTGTTTTTGTGTTAACAAATGCGAAGATAACATTATGTAATACAGCATCCAGTGCCAATTCCCTACTATCTTCTCCATAGTTTTGTACTTCCTGTATTGTTTTACTGCTGTTCTGGTTTATATGTCTCCATTTTTTGTCTTTAAAATAAAAAAATAAAATAAAATAAAAAAATAACAGTGCAGAAGAGAATTGATAAAAGAGCTTAAGAGGGATTGGCTTTTGAAGGGCATTTGGAATTCAGAGAAGCAAAACAAACAAGGAATATAATTTTTCTCTCTTCTCCTGCTCTTTGTTTCATACTACCTACCTTGAAAAAGCTATTTTCACTTCTTTCTTCCATAGGTAGGCACTCTGTCTTCTATTTGTAGGCTAATATTTTCTGTACTTTATTAAGATGCATTGTAATTGCAATCTCCTTAATTGCTTTCTAATTGGTTCTTTCCTCCCCTTGGTGTATTTTTCATGCGTTATTAAATTCCAACTGGCTTTCTGGAACTCATCTGGTATTCCTTCCAGACAGCTTTAGAAAGTTAAACTGTGTGTCTCCTGATCCCATGCACACACAAGAATGAGCACTGTGGAATTAAAAGAATCACTATTTGGGGTCTATGGGATCTCTGGTATAAGGAATCAGATCTCTCTATTACAGAAGATAACACCAACATAAACCATTCTGATCATTCATTTTCATTAATAAGTATATACAGAGATTAATGACAGTCTTTGAAGAAATTATTATTTTCATTTGATACTAGAGACATCTAAGGAGCAGAGAGTTTAAATACCTTTGTTTTCCAAAACTAATGAGTTTATCTGAGACTTAAACCAAGTCTCTGGATTCTTAAGTCTTTTTTCCTTCTATCATCATTCACTGCTCATGTAGACAAATGACAGGCTTATGACCAGTTAACCTCATTAGTTGTTGTACATATTGTTCAATCAGCTACTTCTTTCTTCCATTCATGAGGCCCTTTATTAAGGAAAATCCATAATTGAAAGATTAAGTTATGAGGAGCAAGAAAATCCAATTTTGAGTCTCAGCCCCCAGCTGGAAAAATCACTTAACCTGTCAGACCTGCATTTTCTTTATCTGTAAAATTCTTCACTAATCTACTTTCTGTATGGTTATGAAGAGTTTCCAATATATGCAAGTTATTTTTATGAATTGCTAAGAGGTAAGATATCATTGAGTTATATAGTTTTTAAGGGTTATTTTACTAATCTCTGAATATGTAAAATCTCATGCTGAGGTGCCTTGAAGACTTTCTAGATAAAATTAAAAGGTAAAAGAAAAATATGTGAAGTCAAGCCAATCAACCAACCAATCAAAATCCATTTTGAAATTCTGGCAAATTTAAAATTCTAAGATCATAATGTGTATTGCATTTGTATAGATGTTAATGTATATTACTTGTAATCAATCAAAAAGATTTCATAGTCCTTGCAATTTAGACCAATCTAAAACAGCTGTAATAATACATCAGTCATTTTTAATTTTACCAACCCATGCACATGAATAACCTATGTGCTCATCCACTGTATTAGCATAAGATAGTTAAGCAATACATCTGTTTAACCCCATTATCATATTGGTTTTCTTGTTTGTTTGTTTTTCATTGCTGGTATATACCTCTCAATAGAGTTAACCATATTTTACACTGGTGCTGAAAAAGTTTATAAAAGTCTCAGAATATATGTAGTGCAAATGGAAAAAAATTCTTTATCTATTGAACACTTTTTGTGATTGCTTTTTGTATTATGAGAAATAAAAAAGCCATGGCTAGGTGAAAACATTGGGAGGAACTACATTTCTGATCAGGAAGTAGGTGAGTGGTGGTAACTGTAGGGATGATACTGTAGGTAATATTCACTATCCACTGAGTGCCCAAAGTGTGCCTGGCTCTTTTTCAGAAATATTATACACATCCATTTTAAGTGCCCAGGAGTCCACACACTGTTATACAGAGATGAGACTCAGTTTTTATGCTTGTGGCTAGCACAATCACCGAGTGATTTTAAAATACTCCAGACACTCGCTGGGTCCAAATTTAACTGGATTAGGACCAATAGCATTACTTCAGAACCCGGGAGGTTTTTCCTTGGTCTGATATGTTAGCTGTATCAGACTCCTGGTTCCATAGTTATATCCAGACCTATTCTGGGTCTGGTCCTAGTAGGTGTTCCAGGCACCACAGCTGGGTAATGAAGAAGGAATGACATTGGGCGCCGTAATCTTTCATCCAGTGTAACTATGTAACTATCCTCATAGAAGAAACAAATAGGTGCAATTCCAAATATACCTCATAATGTTGTAATTTGCACATTTAATTATCTTCTGCTTCAGTCTGGCCTGTTCTTTTAGTGATAAGCTCTCTCTACACATTTTCTGTTTTTCTGGAAACCACTTTACATGTTTCAAATGAAAATTGCTCTGATTTCACCCATTTTTACTTGTACCTAGTCCACTCTTAACTAAGGTCAATTCTCACCTAACAACTTAAACTTTGTCCTCTCCAAAGAATTAGTCAATCACTTCTTATCAAACATAAGTCCAGGAGTGACCTGAGAATCACCTAATTTCCCATTGCCATCTCTAGGTCATGGTTATTGCATCTCCCAGTCAAAATTCATCATCATTTGAAATGATCGATATACCACATTTTAAGACCTCTCTTTTCATTCTTTGAACCTAGCAACATAAAACACATTATGAACTCTCCTTATTCAACGAGATCTCTGGATTTAGGAATACGACTGTCCTTCTGGTGCAACTCTTATGTTCAGTTTTGCTGAATGCAAAACCATGTAAATGGCTCACAGTATGACCCTTAAGTTTCACTCACTCCAAAGCCTTTAGCCTTGAATTTCAGCCTCTGATCCACAGGGACACATGATAGAAATCACCACTGACAAACCTGTTCCACATTAAAAGTACCCTGCTTCATTATTCTATCCTGAGGTTCACTTTATTGCCTTATGCCTGTTTTGTGTCTTACATTTCAACTGGCAGACTGAGCTGAGTTATTCTTTTCAGAGCTGTTGGTCTCCTCCCAGGTCTCTTTCCTTTCATGTTGATGCCGTAAACTTTTATTTCAAAGGGCTGTGTATCTGCACCTACGTTTACCCATACCGCTCCATTTCTATTATTCAAAACCTCCATTCTAGTCTCTACTGAGATCTATCTCTGTGCTATAGTTGATTTCTAAAACATAAGTAGATCCTTTATCCTCTCTAATATTCCATGTTCTTGGTTTAGCTGATCACGTTCCTGTGACATTTTCTTTTCTCTCCTAGCCTTCCGGAATACTAATAATTAGATCTGTAAATCTGAGTGGAACCGAGTGCTTCATTTGTTTGAATTGCCAGGACACCTCACACCTCATAGGTAATACTATATACCTGTGTACTTTTTGTTATATCGTTTGAAGAAGCTCATCATGTTTGGTTGCTCTTTTAGTTTAGAAGCGTTAAGATTTTTTTTTTTTTTTTTGGTACCGGGGATCTAACTCAGGACCTTGCACTTGCCAGGCAAGTGCTTATAAGATTTATTATTACATTCATGGACTTTCATTGTGATCTACCTATATAATTTTTCCTCCACCTACTTGTTGTAACACCTCTTGATAATCTTTGCATAGGACTGTTTTCTCTCATTCATGATTTCAAATAGTAATGTTCTAAATCCTTCACCTTTTCTGTGTTTCTATCCACAATTCCACAAATGAGAACATTCCTGCCTTACTATTTCATTGTTCTGAAATACCATTCATGCAGCTAAGCAGTTCAAATGCTTGATTGTTGTTTATTTAACTGATTTTCCGACTAACAAGGTAGTGCCAGTTATTGTTGCTACCCAAGTTTTATTGTGGACTTACTCACTGTTCTTGTTTTGATGAGTTCAAATCCATTGCAGTCATTGTTTGCTTTTATGTTCGAATTACTTTATCTTTAGCCAGTATATTTGACAATATACTGTATATTTTCTAAACATCTCTTTCAAGCTTCCTTGCTTTTACAAGATATTCCAGTCTTCTATGGGAAATTTCTGGCCCAAACCCAAACCTACGCTCCCAGGTTTTCTTGTACGTAAAACAATGTTTAGAGATTACAGAACTAAAGGTAATCATTGTTGCTGGATTTTCTATTACTTATAAGCCGTACTTTTAACAAATAAAGATAAAATGTGAGCACTTTTTAAAAGAAGATTTAAAAATAATACATATTCCAATTCAAATATAAGATTATACAACTTTTTTCTTAAATTCTTGTTTCACATTCACATTTTTTATCTTATACTGGCAACTTTGGCAGCTAAGGTATTGAGAAAATCCCATAGTGCTTATTGTGTTACTGACAATAATAAAACAGATTTTAAGATGGTTTAAGATTTCTTACTGATTTTTCACCTTTCGTATACCAAAATGTATGTATTAAGATTATTTGAAATTATTTTTCTGTATATGGCAATGCAGCTACATTACTAGGTGGGTAGAGAAGTGAGGAGAATAAAGAAAGAAAAAGGAAAGAAGGAAGGAAGGAAGGGAAGGAGGAAGAAATTATGTTTTAGGTTTCAGTATTCCTTTAACATTTCTTCTGATTTAATTTGCTTTCAACTTATAAAATATTTATATAGTTTCTGAGTCAACATCCACTACCATCTTTACCTCCTTTTTTTCAATCAATGATGTGTTTCTCCTTTTAAAATGAAAACTTTCCTCTGGCATAATATTTTATCGGCTTCTATTGCTATGTGGTTCCCTTTCTACTGAGTTTATTCATTTTGGTAACAAAGGCATTCAAATTAACTCCAAAAAAAATTAAAACTACATTCCCTTGACACTGAAACACTTTGAGCATATTATTATATTGTAATATAATATAACATGTGCCATATTATTGTTATATAATTATTCTGATAACTTTAATGAGCCACTTGTTTTATAGAGAGCTTGGTCATGCCTACCATGCTGAGAAAAACTGCTTGAAATTACTGAAGTGAGTTAAATGCATCAACGCTCCACAACCTTCCTCACATCCCTTAGCATAGATCCACTTCTGCTAACATATGCTACTTGCTTCAGATCCACAACAGAACTAAATACACAGATGCTGATCACCTCACACCCATGTAGACTGGTCCATGGGTGATATTTTAATATATCCAAAAATGTGGAGGTTTCCATTACATCATGCCTTTTTCTAGGAAAACCTAAGAGTCACTTATTTGCTGGCTACAGGGCCAGTATTTTCATGAGTTCCTTGGTGGCTGCTCCCTCCCCATCTCATATGTCCACGGCTTTCTCATGGTTTCCTCCAGGCATGCACAGATTATCATGACTGGAATGAGTCTGCGCCTTGGTATTCCAAGGAAGAATTGTAAAATAAGCACACAAAATGCCATTTTATCTGCTCAAATCAACCACTGGAGACAGAAAACAACCAAAGTTACTCTATATCCCATTAAAAATAGTTCCTGTCAACATGGATCAGGGCTTCTAACTTAAAACCTGACCTGAATACTGAAGTAACTTTTATCTTTCACCAATTCAAAAGGTATGCTTGTGCTGAAACACAAAAACAAAAATCAAAGGACCCTCACTGCGATATCAAGGCCATAATTCGTAGTCATTTGCCCTCCTCTCTTAGTCCTTACTAGAGACTTCTTTTTTTTCTTCCTTTTTTTTATTTTTTTTATGCTTTTATTTTAAAAGTAAAAGACTAGAGACTTCTATTGGTCTCCACTGTCCAGGTACAATATTAGAAGATCCTATCAAAATGTGAATAACTTCTCTAGGAAGGGGGCTAAGGCAATTGGTTGTCCTCATTTGTGATTAACCTTTAACATTAACTGGCTCATGAACAGCAGGGCCTAGGTGAGTGAAGTACATATGCCCGAGTTTTGATCCTAGAGTAAAGAGGCTGTTGTGAATGAGCAAAGGTATGGTCTGAATAATAATCCTTTTTCTTTTTTTTTTTTTTTCTTTCAGTACGGGGTATCCAACTCAGGACCTTGCGCTTGCCAGGCAGGTGTTTACTCCACAGAGCTATATCCCCAGCCCTGAATAATAATCTTAACAGTAGCCATATCATAACATTTATTGAATGGTTTGTATGTACTGGACTTTGATATAAGCTCTTTTCATGCACCCACGTACTTAATCACAAAACTTGATGATGTGAACCCCATTATAATACACAATTGAAGGATGAAGAAATAAAGTCTTACAGCAAGTGAGTGGCAGGCTGCAGATGTGCAGACAGAGGGGAGCACTGAGTTGCCAGTCAGGGCATTTGGAAGAACATGTAGAAAGAG
This sequence comes from Dinomys branickii, assembly GCA_004027595.1. Lineage (NCBI taxonomy): Eukaryota > Metazoa > Chordata > Mammalia > Rodentia > Dinomyidae > Dinomys > Dinomys branickii. Next base: position 118,498 of record PVLD010004641.1, read on the forward strand.
TCTGATAAGACGAAGGGAAATATTTCCTACAAGAAAGGTTGGATTTTATGCCAACCTAACAAAATGCCATCGGAGTCTAGACTCTTGGCTGAATGGCAATTTTTCTTATCTAAAGGCCTCATTTAAAGTGAGATCCTGAGGAGAATAATTTGTCATTGACAACTGGGTCAGTGAGAGAACCAGGACCAAAATACAACTGTATCCCTTGGCAGGTCTATTCACTACCCCAAATCTCAGTCTTCCCAATTTGCATTTTTCTCTTTCAAATTCTTTTAATTAAGGCCTATAATTCCAATAAAAGTGTAGTATGGTTGGAAGAATATGTTGCTCAGAGACTTCAACATTTCCTTGTGTCCCTTTGCCAATGGGGACACTTCCATTTTCATGAAATGACCATGAGATTTTCTACAAAGTATAAGAATATGATTGCCTAGCATCTGGCTGGTGGTGAACTAATGATTTATTCCTTCTCCCCTCGAAACTCAAGCTGTTCAACTATAGGAGGTTTAGCAACATACTCGCCTGGTAGTTCCTCAGGAGAGACAGAGACAGACCTTATCATGCTACTTAGTCTCTCCTGGTCCCTGCTTAATATCTTTTGCAGCTGGGAAAGCAGGCGTATGCTCCTGTCATTACCTGTATCTCATTATCCACTATAATGCTTTGACACATCTTGGTTTCAATCTACCAGGAGAATTCCTTAGCACATAATGTAATAATTGATGTCAAGCCTGTCACACTCATTTTGATATTTAAATTATTTTTGTTTCCTTTCAAAGACTGCAAAACAAAAACAAAACACATGCTTCTCTCTCTGATTTTGTCACTAACAAGGTGCTTGTCAGTGTCTAATTTGCCAGAGAAGATGATTTGACTTCTGATAAGGAACCAAACTAGTCTCCTTTCTGCCCCCATCCCAGGGCTGTCCAAGCAATCATGATATGCACCACATCACAGCTCCATTTCTCAACCATCCAGTCAGGACTATCCCAATCGTTTCAACCTGGTCTCCTTTTCCATGTTTGGGGTACGTTTGCTCACTTTAGACTTAGCACCATTTCCCCAAATACATAAAATGTCTTGTCTTTCTCTTGCCCACAACTTATGTTCTATCCTGGGTGACAGCAACCTCATGGATCAGATCAACTACAATAGTTCCTTCATGGAACATGTGAGCTTCATAGCAAGGAGAAGAATTCTGAGTCATGAGAAATTTCATCTAAATAAACTGAATTTCTTAATGTTTTTATTATAACACATAGTTTTGTGTCTCAGATATTCTATTTATGCTGTTGTGTTTAGATCAGCCTCTTTTTCCTCCTTCTTTACTAACCAAATATATTCATTATTGAAGAGTCAGCTCAGGCATGATATCTTCAAAGAAAGCTTCACAAACTTCTGCCAATACTACTGGCTGTATGAAGCATCCTGCTTTCTTATCATTGCAGTTCTGTGCATATTTCTGTCATAATGTGTGATCTGATTGTTGACACTATAGTTTCATGCTGCTAACATAAGTCTAATGATTAGTACAAAGAAATACTCAGTGCTTCACAAACTTAATTAAAGTAATACTGTACAGTATCAATTTGGATAATTGGAACAAGAAATGAAAAGGAACAGGGCATCAAAGTGCCTCCAAAGCCTCCCATCTCTCACAGTGCAGACTGAAGAAATATTGACAGAGAGAAAACAAAGTAGCAAAGAGTCAATCTGAACAAAATGATTAAACAGGAAGCAAAGAAACATGGTAAACTCAAAGACAACATACCCAAAAGAGCAATACTAACAAACCAACTGACCGATGAGGTTATGGGAGAAACAAATGAAAAATTAGAAGCATTGTTCAAAATGTGAATGACATATTTACCAAAGATCCAAGAATCCAAGAAAAGGTTCCAAACTGAAATGCTGGTCTATGATTAGATATCTGAGGGAGACCCAAGAGATACAGGCCTAATCTCCTCAGAGAGCCTCATGTGTGATTGAATACTCTGAGCTTTGATCCTTCCAAGGAAGTAGCAATAGATTCTGCAGCCACCTGCTTGATTTTCTCTCCTTTTGAGATTGCAAAAGTTACTAAAACTAGGAGACTGTCAGAAAAATTTGCTTTTGAAGAAAATCAAGTAGAACCGTGCAGTAAATAGCTGTGAAAGAACTTCTTGTCTAAGGATGTGAATCCCTGAGACAAACCGTGTCAGACCTGCAAGCATTTGAGAATGTTCTATCAGCAAAGAACATCATAAGAGACAAAGAAATGATAAAATAAAGGAAGGCCACTGAATTCCCAAAACTCTACAGGCATAAAAGTAACTGATAAAACTACTTGACTACACACATTTGTTATCCTTCATGTAAAATCAAGGATTATTCAGAGAGCAGAACCACAGAAACATGGGCAAATTCAGAGTAGAACACTGAGCCCCAAATTTGTGGTAATTTCTTCCAACAGCAACAGGAAACTAACATGAAATTCCTTCTTCCTGAAATAAGCTCTGTAGGAATTAAAAGCGTCACCTGCTCTGTTCACTCTTCCAAACTCAACACCACTAATAACATTCAACTTATTGTAGGTACTCAATATTTACCATGTAGGTGAATTAATATGTAAATGAGCATAATATATGCTAATAGCACAACTATGAGAATAGATCATTTAGGCTAAGGAGTCCATACATTTCTCAGAGTTAGCTCTCAGCACTTCTCTTCATCTCTAAAAGGCATAGCAAAATATACTATCATGATGGGAATACATGCAATCTTGCATATTTTATTTTAAGATAGGTGAGTCACATGGAGATGTTAATATATTGAATTCAGACAGATAATAAATTCACTTGTGAGATACCTCAAAATAGCTGTAACACACCACGGCATCAGACCCTGGATTTTGATGACCTCATATCTAGAATGCTGCCAAAAAATCATGCATTTTTCTGGATACCATCAACTATCCTTGGGCCACTTCTGCCAGTAAAAGGAGAATGATATTTTACAGAGCTCTTTGCATTTACTCAAAAATCCTGAGGCCTTTTACTGCAGTGACCTGATGCCTTCCTTGCTGATTGTATAATAAGAAAGTTTAAATTTGTTTTATCCTATTGTAAGGAAACAAGAGATAATCCAGAATTTGAGTCATTAAAAATCCTTGCATACTTCCAAGTGTAAGGAAAAGAGGACCTGCCAAGTTCAATTTGACTTTCCAAATCCAGTAGCTCCATCTGTGGGCCATTGCTGAAAGCTGCTGTTATAGTTTTGTGCCTGCAAATGATACGAACAGATTACGAAGGTCAGGTTCAGGAACCTGTATATCTTTCTCCTAGATTTTACTCAGACAAATGGACTCATCACCTAAGACAAGGGTAGAGTTTTAAATGGAATGTTCACCCCTTGAGCAAATAACGTGATTGTGAAAAATCATCTAATGGAATATCCCCCAATTCATTTATGGCAGGCATGGGGGAATTTTCTAAGTATATAGAAAAAGATATTTTTTTTATTTTAAAAACATAAAAGTACAAAAACATATTGACAAACAGACACCAATTATCATAAAAAATAGTACAATCACAACTAATCTATAGACAAGGTGATATGGTCTCAACAGTGGTTATTGCTTTATCCGTTGATATCTTCAAATTGTAAATGTATGAACCCATATACAGACATGCAAATTTAGTCAGACAATTAATCCTCTCAACAACAGAAAAAACACAAAAACCAAAAATCCAAAGACAAGAAACAAAACAGGCAAACAACAACAGCAACAACATCAACAACAAAAAAAAACACCACTTGTTGCTGCTTTACATATTGATATCTTCGAAGTGTGTGTTCAGGATAACACATACAGACATACAAGATTGATCAAATAACCCGTCATCGATTATTGCTTAGCATTAAGTGATATAATACAATAGTAGAACCATGTTAGCCCTCCTGCATATATGTATATTCATATATATTCATATATACATACATACATTTTTGTCTTTTTCTTTTCTCCTTTCCTTCGTCC